>CM034300.1:14613987-14682457 GCA_019925795.1 Dendrobium chrysotoxum | reverse complement strand
TGAACCACTTAATCAAAGATGATTTTACATGGTTGCACAACCTTTTGAACACATCATCATGAATGAAAAGAGTTTTGCATCAATAGGAGGTGACAAAAATTGGACAAACATGATGTCAGGCTTGGTTACGTCAAATTTCTTGGCAGGTAGGTTTCAACTTGTCCAGCGAAAGGGAAAATTATAAAATTTAGTCAAAATAACCATAACATATTACATCAAGTTAAAAACTAACTTTAGGAAGGGCTCAAATTATGTCACATCTCATCCACTCTTTGAAAGATAAATTATCAACATCTTAGGAAGAATGAGCTGATTAGTTAACAAATACACTAATATAAACTAATTGGTTCATATTACTCCCATTAGAAACATCAAACTTATTTTTGTGTTCGGAATATTGACAATGAAACCTACCTTCTTATATAAATAAAGGTAATTGACAACCTGACTAAATAAAATAATTCATTTCATTCATAAATTCATTTGTTAAGGTCTTGCATCTGGGAAATATTTAGTTATACATCCAACTTATATATTTTGAATATCCTTAACACACTTAGACTATAAATTCTCATAATCAAACAATGAGATTTGTATCAATTTAAAAAGAATTAAATAATAGGTGCAATAGTGATAATTTAAGGAGTTTGCATGGATGGTTGTGTGCCTCCATCATATACTAAAAATAAAAGAGTGTGTGTGAATTAGTACAACATACGAATACATTTAGTTTCCCAATTTAGTCATCGGAGGGTTGCCATTTTATGTGACCAAACCATCTAAGGTGACTCTCTCGAATCTTATCTTCCACTAGAGCTACTCCAACCTTTTCTTGTATATGCCCATTTCATATCCTATCCCTAAGAGTAAAGCCACTTATACACCTAAGCATCTTCATCTTTGCAACACTTAACATAATATTATGTTTCTCTTTTAATGGACAACATTCTACACCATAAAGCATTACAGGTCTCACCACCATTTTTTAGAATTTTTCCTGAAGGGAACTTATCTATCACATAATATGCCAGATGCATTCCTCCATTTCAACCATCCAATATAAATTTTTCTAATAATATCTCTATCCATTATACCATCATCATGAATAATAAACTCTAAGAGTAAAGCCACTCATCCACCTATACCTCCTTATCTCTGCAACTTTTAACTTAATATTATGCTTCTCTTTTAATGGCCAACATTCTACACCATAAAGCATTATAGGTCTCACCACCATTTTTAGAATTTTTGCTTAAGTTTGAGGGGAACTTATAAATAACACAATATGCTCGATGCATTCCTGTATTTCAACCATCCAACATGAATTTTGCTAATAATATCTTCATTCATTAACCATCACCTTGAACAATAAACTCTAAGAGTAAAGCTACTCATCCACCTAAGCATCGTCATCTCTGTGTTACTTAATATTATGCTTCTCTCTTAATGGCCAACATTCTACACCATAAAGCATTGCATGTCTTACCAACATTTTTTAGAATTTTTCCTTATGTTTGAGGGGAACTTATCTATCACACAATAAGCCCGATGCATTCCTCCATTTTAACCATCCAACACAATATCTACTAATCATATCTTCATCTATTACACCATCACTATGAACAATAGACTCAGGATATTTTAGGAAGAATGATGGATACCTTCACAACGAGCAAGCTCAAATCGAATCTGATGGGAGGAATATCATGGAAGGAACCGAGCAAGTTCATGGTCAGAGGTTAGACAACGATGAGGAAGTGTCAAAAAAATGGGGAAGAAGAGCAGTAAGAAACTTCGAATGTGACAAGAAGGAACGTCATTGAAGGAGGCAACATGAAGTAACATCGTCGAAGGAGGTGAGCTACTCGCGGTGAGAGGGGAGACGATAGTTGCGAATATGAAGAACGACAAGGAAGTGTGACTTTGAATGTGGGAGGAAGGAATGTGGTCGAAGGAGGAAATACCAAGGGAACGTTATCGAAGGAGCAGAGAAATGTCGCTGGTGTAGTGCAAAACAAAACTAGTGAATGAGAGAAATGGCTAGTTAGCTGGCTTAAATAGGGTTTTCTACATTAGATTTGGCGGCGGAGAATCCACCGCACATTTGTGCCAGATTTTTCTCCGCAAATTTGTTGCAAATCTGTCACAAATAATACAATGGAAACTTCCATCACAAAATCGCCGCAATTTCAGAGAAAAAAATTTCGTCGTAAAGTCCTCTGCAAATTGTTGATTTTATGGTAGTGTAATAAGCCAATATCCTTAAAAGTTTTATAACAACACATATTAACAATAGTTAAAGATGAAAATCAACAAACAAACTAATCAAATATATATCAAGAAAAATATAAGTTTGGAACGTTCCAATAAGCTATCATGATGCAACCAAATAGTTCCAAAACCTATCATAAGCATAAAACAAGTTGAAATAAGAAGACTTAGACCTAAAATGGGGAAGCCAATCCTCAAGCTTATTTCTTTTCTACAAATATAACTATTTTTAAATATAATAAAAAATAGAGAAGCCCAAAGTTTCTTGAAATCATAAAAGTAATCATAAACAATAAGTTTATTAGAAAATATAATATTAATTAAGACTAACGTTGAAGTTCAATCCAAAATCAAGAATCCATTGTGATGCAAAGCTCGATATCAAATAAAAGTGATTTTAGTTCAGTCTGAAAACCTTTTAACTTAATAAAAAATGTATAAGAAATAATATACTAGCCATAATTATGTTTAATAAAGCCACCACAAGCTCCAATGCAACAAACGATGAAAACAAGAATTAGAGTTTTAGTTTTACTTTCTTAAACTTAGAGTTTAACAAGCAAACCGATAAAACCTTTCTATCTGTAGGTTTGGAAGGAACTAATTACAAGGAGTGAAAATAGTTAATACATCTAGCAAAGAATATACAGATGATAAGTTAACATTGTATAACCTTGTAATACAGTGTTTTGCTGTTGTCATTTCTCTTGGTCATTTGGCTCATCTCTAGATGGATCCCATCACTATTTTACTGTTACCTTTTTTGTTGCCTATTTGTTTCTGGGATCTCCTGAAGCGTCTACCGGAGAAATTTTAGGCAAGTATGTGCTATGATTAATCTATCTTGTCTCTAGTTTTCTTCCCCTTAGGTTGTCGTCTCGACAGCGCGCCAGGTCCTTCCCGTTGCACAGTTGTTTCAATAACTAGGGGAATATCTTCTATTACTGGATTTTATTGCTTAGGGCAAAAGTGTGTTCTCTTACACATTTTGAGGCCAACATTTTGTTATTAGCAGTTATTTTTGTTATAGTTTGCTCTCTTTCTTAAGCATTACTCCTTTTTGATGTAGCTCAATATAATTTTTATCCATTCATTTTCAATGACTTGTAGTTTGACTCCATATTTTAATTTTATTTTATATAGTTAATGAAATCCCCACGCCATATATATATATATATATATATATATTGTATTTATTTTTATTCTTTTTCCACCTAATAAATCGAATAATGAAAATAGGAGTAAGAGTTCTCTACATCCAATCGATAACACAAAAGGAAAACATTCGATTTCCGGCGGAATCATGCCGGAAATTGGAAAATTTCCACGAAAAAAAATAGATTTCTGATGGATTTTTAAAGGAAAATTTGCCGCCGGTAAAAGCCACATATGAAAATAAAAATTGGCATAAAATTTTACCACCAGAATGTACCGCTGGGAAAATAAAAAAAAATTACTGAAAAAATAAGAAAAAAATTCCTTCGAACTAGCTGCTGCTGGTCTTGCTTGCAACCCAGGCCCACTCTCGCCCGCTGCCCAATTGCCCCTTCGTAGGCCCTCTCGTGCTTGCCAGCCCACGGCCCGATTCGCCTACAATTGCTTACGCTCATTGCTCGAGTGCGCAAGTCTACCCGCTAACCCGCACCAGCCCCCACCCGTTGTCGCTCCGAGTGCCTGGGGATTCAAACCCCGCATTGTTCAGAGGAGACTCAGGCCTATCCATTAGTTTGATGAGTCTGTTGCTATTTTTTTATTTTAAGTATATCTAATAGAATATTAAAATTAATAATTAATCTATAATAAATATTAGTTAATTAATTAATTTTAATTATTTATTTCAATATAGTGAATTTTTTTAGCTTATTTAAATTAGTTAATTATTTTAATTAATTAATTAATTAATTTAAATTTGTTAATTCTACTTTTTAAATTATTTATATTTTGATTTTTTTAGAAAATTTTAAAATTCATCAAAAAATCAGCCGAAAATCTGTCAGAAATATTGCATCAGAAATCTGTCGGAAATCCGTCGGAAGTCCACTGGAAACAATCGAAAAGATGATGAAAATGTTCTGTCGGCAATCCGTCGGGTGGATTTTCGGCGGATAATGTTCGCCAAAAATTTCGTCAATAATGAGCATTTTTCCTATAGTGCAGAGAAAACCATAAAGTCTTTTTAGTTTTAATATAATGTCAATTCATTTTCAGTTTAAACAAGGTGTCTTAAAAATCCCTGAAGAAAATGAGGTCTGAAGAAGAGGGATTCATAGAAATTTTAGCATTAATTTGTATCAGCTAGGTTGGAAGATAATGTCTCAATCCCTATAGTAAAAAACATAATAATCTTTGATCTTTAAATCCGAAATCTGAAACAATATGAAATAAAGAAGCAATTGAGCCACTAGTGGTGGAGCTAAGGACTTTTTAAAGCTTCATAAAAATTACTTTAAAAAATAAAAAGAAAACTATCCTAAATGAAGCCTAAGGGGCTGTGGGGGTCTACATTTGAATAAGGTGGAATTAAAGTAATTGAAATAATAGAATTCATTTTTTTCTCTCGATCTTACTTTACATGGAATGTTAACATATATATATATATATATTATATATATATATATATATATATATATATATATATATAATTTTTAGTTTTTCTATTATTATCATTATTAATTTTTATCTAAATAGAATTATAATTAATCACCTTTATTTTTTTTAATTTTTCCCCTCATAATTTTGATTTTTATATGAAAATAAATTAAAGTCTCAAAAATCAAATTTATACCTGTTTTAAATTTTTTTTTTTTTGACTTCGCCGCTATAAGCCACTATGGCACTAATCAAAGCGAGACATTACCATAGCCAACTTCCCAAGTAATATAATTCTCTAATATCTAATATCACTCAAATTTTTTTGCAATCTCAAAGCATTTCCTTTAATCGAGACAACAAGAGAAATTATTCTATGCGGAGGCCGGATGTAGAACGCTGTCCGGAGACCAACCATAATGAGCCTCGTCAATGGTACTGAGCCGCCGTACCGAGCGAGGGGTGACGTAGCGCATTCTGATTAGTCTCCGGACGGCATTCGGCGTCCGCACATAATAATTAATCCGATGCCTCTTAGAGTAATATTTGTACATCATAAAGTGCACTAAAATATATTTGTCAAATGCATATACATGTACACATACTAGAAGCTTAACTTAATAATAGTAAATAATGTGCTTCATATTACAACACATATGGGCCTCACAATAGGCTACACCTCAAATTTTTTTTTATAGGAAAAGATACGTTTTCCTCTATCTTATATAATAACAACGTGAGGAGTACAAGCCATGCACCTTTATCTTGTAAGTGGCTTACATCTTTAAAAGACTTTGCTGAACTATATATCTACTCACTCAACCGACGTGAACATCACAGTAATTGCATAAGACAAACTTCCATTTACAAAAATAAAATATTAAGATTCAGCGGAGGAAAATAGTTTATAATAATTAAACCGACTCTTCGAGCTATCTTTGACGAGCACATATTTGCATTCTTATAGTTTGAAAGAAGCTTCCATTCTTGTTATGACTAAAGCAATTAGGTTTTATATGGTAAAAATTCAGTTTGTAAAATGAAGGAATTTATGGTAGCCATAGAGAGAAAAAGAAGAAGAAGAAGCTTTGTCTGTGTTGTGGGCTATATGATTGTGATGTATATTAATTAAGATTTGTTCAAAAATATTTATTGTTTAATTTAATTTAATGTATATGATTTTCTTATTATAGAAGTCTTTATTACTTCAAATTTTTAAAATATATTTGAAAGATAGAAAATGTTTCTTGAATATATGGTTAAATTAATCATTTTTTTAATTATTGGCTATTTCTAGTATGTCTTAATGTTTTAATGAGATAAAACAACCATGAAAGTTTCATTTGGGACGGCTTGCTTACCGCTTTCTAATGCAGCTTTTTAGTATAAAAATTGCTTGAACTAGAGAGCTGCTTTAAAAAGCCCTAAAAAAGCTACCCCAAATGAAGCTGAAGTCTTAACTTGAATATTATATGCTTTAGCCTTTGCAAATTATAACCGTAAATAATATATCTTCCTAATTAAAAATTAAACATAGGATTGAAATATAATTAACTTGCACTTTTCTCTCTAGGGTTGTGCATTGTTCGGATAAAATTGAAAAGTCGAATGAAATTAATTTTATATGGTTGTTGACAAATCAATTTGATTATTGGATATAAGTTTAACTCAATTATATTTTTTATTGTAATTAATTTGGTTTTCATTTTATGAATACATTTATCAAATTAAAAATTTAATGGTTTTAATTTCTTTAAATTTAAAATCAATAAAATTAAAGAAATGAACAAGTGATATAAAGTTCATGTCAAAAACATCATATATTTTAATAAAAATTGTTTTATTTTATTTAAGCTAAAAATATTTAGGTTCGTTATTAAAATTAATTATATTTGGTTCATTCAAAATTGAGCCGAACCAATCAAATTAAAGCTTAGCTTGAATTATTTAATTTAAAAAAATAATTTAATCACTCCAACTTTTTAAAGTTTATGATCAAAATGAATTCATTTAGCTCTAATTCTTAAATCAAATTATCAAAATTCACCGAATACTAAACCCTAATGCCATCCCTTAGATTCCTAAAATTTTGCTTCGTATTTACAAGGAGTTGGGCTATTATTTGCTAGCACTCATACATGTAATTTACTATAAATAAACAAAGAGGCAGTTGGTGTAAAAGAAAGGCCAGCGGGTTCTCTCCTAATCTACCGTTAATCGTTAAATAACATTATCCTATAATAATTTTTCAATATGCTAAAATTCTTAAGAACATAGGAAGACATGCAACAACCCTTTCCAAAGAGTACATCCAAATAAACTTACGTGGTTGGTAATTAATCATCTCATTCCTCATATTTCTCCCAATCGAACACTTTTTCTTCAATCTCTCTGGACCAACACCTTCTAAATCCACAAACATTGAGGGGACAGATAGAGGGAGGTATGACAGCCAAGGAAAAGCTCAACCACATTAATTATATAAATCCACCCTCCTTACTCTTCTTCGTCCTCAAGTAATTATATATATCCTCTGTATTTTCACCCTCCATACAATAAAACTAAATCTCTTTCTCAACCATATAGTAATCGCATTCTCATATCCTCCTACAACAATGGTTTCGGCTGACCAGATACGCACCGCCGTAGGGATAATCGGCAATGTCATCTCTTTGGTCCTCTTCTTATCACCCGTGTAAGCATACATCTCTCTCATTCGTATATTGAACATTTACAATGCATTATTTATACAATTCTTTTAATTGCTTTCTACAATTGCTTTTTATACAGTTTTTTTTTAATAATGATAAAAAACTATCCCAAACAAAATCTTAGTATAAAAATTAATAAGATTCATATTATCTCATTAAAAATTTGATCGTGTTGTATTACTGCTTTTAATATTTTACAATAAAGATCTAGTTGAACTTCTTAGAATGTTTTTATCGGCCAAAATTTTATTTATTTTCAACCATGTTTATTATTATCTAAAAATGTAAAAGAAAAAGATTTATAAATCCTTTTTAACTATCATGCAAGATATTGAGAGCCAGTTTGGTTTGTTATAAAATGTTATGGGAAGATCTCATATTTTTGTTTAATATTGCTGGAATTATTAGAAAGTAATTTATTTTTTCTATATATAAATAATCACAATCTTAAAAATATTGATATATATCTTTGCGGACAATAATATTAAACCAATCCCATATTATTTTTATTATTTTATAACATTTCAATCACAACAGTATTAAGTTTAGAACAACACAGTACTAATTCTCTCAATTTGTGATGGATTTAATAAGAGCATATATCAATGAACCCATCCACTTAAGCAGTACAATAGATCTCCTACTATTTTCACAGATAATCAAGCATTTATGCAATATTGTAAAGATATACTTTATATTTTCCAGGCCAACATTTTATCGAATATGTAAGAACAAATCTGTGGAGCATTTCTCTGCAGTACCTTACGTCGCGACGCTGCTCAACTGTATGCTTTGGGTATTATATGGGATGCCCTTTGTCAAACCAAACAGCACGCTAATAGTAACCATAAATGGAGCCGGCACTGTGATAGAGCTTCTATATATCTTTATCTATCTCCTCTACTCGAACGGGTCGAGACGGATCAAAGCCCTTCTACTTCTCTTGGCAGACATCGCCTTCATCGCCATTGTCACTGGTATCATCCTTTCCATTTTCAAATCCCATGAGCGACGAACACTCATTATCGGTATTCTATGTATCATTTTCTGCATCATGATGTATGCCTCGCCTTTGTCTATAATGGTAAGTTAGAAAGAAGAACTATTCATTTTATACAATCAATAAATATATTTAATGTGAATACCTATTAAAATATTATTGATATTTTTAAATAATAGATTTATGTTCCATTAAAAAATTTCTGACTTTTTATGACTCCCATTAAAGTTTTCATGCATAAGTGACGTGCTTCAGTGTTCCATCTGTTTCAGAAAAGGGTGATAAGAACAAGGAGTACGGAGTACATACCTCTATATCTCTCGATTGCTTACTTCTTTAATGGGCTTTGTTGGACTACTTACTCACTAATCCATCTTGATGTGAACCTCATGGTAATTGCATGAGCCAACTTCCATTTTTTATTTTTTTATTTTTTGCTTTTGATTGTATACATGAAAATGTAGCTCCTGTGACAAATAAGATTGAACTGTCAGGTAATTTTAATTTGGTTGTAAACTGATCTCTTCTAATTTCAATTTTTTTAACTCAATTTGATTTTCTGATTTCTTGGCAGAGATTTTAATATGAATTTGTTGTTGTTATTACTATTATTATTATTGTTTTAAGGTTTACCTTCTTGATTTTACATCCACTGGCTCTTATAAGAATTAATAAAAAAAAAATATTCATGGTTGTGAA
The DNA here is from genome assembly GCA_019925795.1 of Dendrobium chrysotoxum. Taxonomy (NCBI): domain Eukaryota; kingdom Viridiplantae; phylum Streptophyta; class Magnoliopsida; order Asparagales; family Orchidaceae; genus Dendrobium; species Dendrobium chrysotoxum. Next base: position 14,673,187 of record CM034300.1, on the reverse strand, counting down.
ATCATATGACGATTCCGATGAAGTGCTTCCTCGGTACACTAATGATTATGATAAAGACTTATTTTTTCAACTGTTGATTACGAAAATCACAATATTAATTAGTCCAAATTTTATTGAATATGATTAGGTCAATTTGAAAAAGGATCATGTTTTAAATGAAATTAAGTGTAAGAAGCACATGTGCAAAATAATTTAAAAAGGAATAAATATGGAGAACCAAATTGCACATTCGAGATATGTGGAAAATAAAATCATGAGTTCTAAAATGTGGAAAACTGAATTCAGCATTCTATACTATGCGAAAAATGATTTCCTGCATTTATTAAAAATGATTTTCCGCATTCAACAATGTGCAGGAAATCATTTTTCACATTCTATTGAATGCAGATTTCGATTTTCCGCATTCAAACCTTTTTATTTTTATTTTTTCGTTTTTCGTATAAACCGTTATTTAACGATATTAAGATTATTTTAGAAATTAATAAACCATTATTCAACGAAATCATAATATTATTCATACATTTACTTTTATTATAAAATATTTAAATTACACTTATTTTTATTTTATTAATGTAATTAATTTTTAATGTTATTTATATCATGTCTTCCTAGTTGCTCAATTTAAATATAAATAATCAAAATAAGCCTTTGAGCTTCATTACGTATGAACTCACAAATCTCACCGTCTATGACTTTAATTGTTGTGTAACCTCGGAAGACGGCATAGAAGGTCAACCCTACATGTTTTACTACCACGACACAATGCTCGAAGAATTATTACATTTAACTGTTCAAGTGTAAGATTAGCATTTATTTCTATGGATTGGTTCTTCCACCGTTGTATGAAAGGATGAAATCCTCTGTAATATTAAAATAACCATCATAATACATAATGAATCATGACATTACACGTAATCTTATCTTCATATGTTCTTTCAAAAAAAAAAAACAAATAAATTCCCACGTCAAACAAAAATTTGTATACAATTTTAAATTAGAAGACGAAAATTTCCTTCAGCAGAAAGTCACACGTATTTTCTTTTGACATTCTTAAGGTTACACAACAATATTTAGTTAAAATATTTGCTCCTTGTATGCTTTTTTTAAATTAACTCGAAGGCCCGTCGGGGGGTTTTAACCAAATAAATAAATAGTTAAAATATTTGCAAGGTAGCTATATAAATAAATTTATTTTAAAGTGATAATCAGGATATAAATAGTCCAAAAAAAGGTTCTGATAAAAACTTAGATATTTAATGTACTTATATTTCAGTTACAATACTTTAGCAATAAATAAATTTTATGTAATTTATTACGATTTTCAACTTTTTCTTTAAGAAAGTAATGTTATAAAAATAAATTATGAAATTATGCTCTTATGTTCATTTTGTTTAATCCATCACTAATTAATTCATATATAACTACACCTAATATTATTTAAGAAATTTATGTTTTATATTAATTTTTTAAAATTTATTTGTAGTATAAAAAAATAAAAGTAATTATAAAAAACTAGATATTTAATGTACTTATATTGATGTTTTTATCAGTTACTAGAACTTATTTACTTTCAAAAAAAATAATAAATACAAAAACTCTCTATTTTTTCAAATGTCAGCTATATCCTAAATATCATGAATAATACATTAAATAAAAAATTCAACTACCTCTAACTGATCTATTAGAAGGAAGTGCTTTCAACTGTGCAATTTTAATTTTAAACAATTGAAACGGTCTCAAACCAAAACATCATTCACATATATTCTTATAGATTTCTCAAAAACATAAATAATAAAACTAATTTAATATTATAGCATCTATTAAGAAGAGGAACTTGTGGTCGGTAGATCTTGATCACTGGGCTACAGAGGTCAAAAGGCCATAGTCTAGTGATGGTGTTCCTAGGAATATAGTCAGGAGGTGACCTAGGTTGAAAGGACCATAGTCGGTGGCATTAGTCCAAGGACCATAGGTAGGGATAGTGGACCGAGGATTATAGTTGGCGAGCGATAGAGGTTAGAACAAGCGGGGCTAAGCTGTGGTGGCTTGAGGACCATGGTTAGACAATGGTGGTTTGAGGACAATAATTGATCGACAGAGGTCCAAGGATCATAGTTGGTGGGGCGACTAAAAATTAGAAGGACTATAGTTGGATGATGGTGGTCTTGGATCATATAAGGTGTTGGTGGTTTAAGGATTATGTCTACGAGAGATCGAGGTTAAGTGATGGTTGTCAAAGGATAATAATTATGTGACTTAGAGCGAAGAAATAATAATTGGGTGACTGAGGTTAGAGGAATCATAATCAGTAGGGTGAAAGAGGTGGGGGGGATCATAATTGGTAGGAGATGGAGGTCAGAAAGATCGTGATTAGGTGACTGTGGTCCTGAATATCATGAGAAGAAATATAATACAAATAAAGGATAGAGTATAATATCAATTCCTATTTAAGAAAAATCCCAATAATGATCAGCATCTAAAAACTCTTCTGGTCTCAAAATATCTTAGAGAAACCTTGAAACAGGCTCTTAAAAATCTAGAGAGATATGAAGTATATTTTGCAGAATGTTGTTTGAGCGAAGTTATTCATGCCAGAAGAATGAACCTGTTGTTATATTCTCTAAAGAAGATCTCATGTTGGGGACTATGAAATATAATCATCCTCTATATGTCTCGACAAAAAGTGTTGGAATCATAACAAAGTGAATCCTGATTGACCTCGGGTCATCGATAAACCTTATGAGTTTGCACACAGTAAGATCATTATCCCTAATATTTAACAGTTTCGGTCAAGATAAACTTATGGTGCCTAACTATAATGAGAAAGGACAAAAAATTATAGGGTTATTTATTTTTCACCTTAAATTTGGAGAATTTTATACATAAGCCAAATTCGATATTATCGTTGCAGAGACTTCATTCAAGGCACTCTTAGATAGACCTTGCTCCATGAGAATGGTCTATTCCATCAATCATGTACCAATGTTTGAAATATCTAAATGATGGAGAAGAGTTTACATTTTTTGGAGATATACACCCTTTGCAGTCCATGACGTAAAAATTTATGATGATGTAAAATACTTCGATCCAAATGAAGTGAAGCCAATAAAATCTTCTGAAGCTGAATCATCGACCTCAAACTCCAGCCCAACTCCTATTCGTCAGCCCAACTCTTACACCAAATGCCAACTAAACTCAACCCGCTGACCTTGCTCGACTCCTCTGAACCAAGATGAACTCCAGCCTGACCTCTGCTTCTAACTACCACTGCCATGCCCTAGACGATCGAACACCAATCATCAAGTCTTACTCGACCTCCGTCTGACTCTCTCCCTCTCTTTGTTTAATAAAATAAAATGAAATAAAAAATGGGGAGATGAGATTTTCAAATAGGTACAACAACAAGGATCATTTGAATACCAACATGGTAACTCTAATGACCTAGCATAAGTTTATTTCCAATGTTATCGACAAATACTTAGTGCATGGTAACTCTAATAAAAGAGGACTCTAGATTATGGAAATAATTTGTTAAACTAAAAAGGAATGATAATTTTGTTGCAATCTGAGATCCCTAGCACTTGATTTTGATGATGACAAATAATATTGACTAAATTAATATGTTCATCCCCGAAAATATAAATATTTATTTTTGTCTGTGAGCACTAACATTTCAAGTAAGATATACACCACTCAAGACTGCTGGAGACTCAAGACTGGGTATCCCCCGTAATCAGGCAATTAAATCATAGTTTCTTAATTACATTTGATCGTACTATATGATATCAATCGTATTGTCTGATGAACAGAGACAATTTTGGGTTATCCCATATATCATACCAGACGAAACCATGATTTTTTTTATTAAACATCCCGGATAATATTTATATTGTACAGGATGATGATTTAAAATGAACTAATCATTCTATATGAATGGTACAGTGAGGGATGTTGAACAGAGATGAATTTCGTTCGTCCCATAGATCGTCCCGTACGAACAGTTGAAAATAAAATGATCATCCAGGTCGATCTATGGATCGTACTGTATGATATTTATAAAATTTGTGAAGTGTTCATTTGCATTCATACTGGATGAAATTATTTTTGAACTGATCGTACTGTACGATATTTGGATCATACTGTACGAACATAATCATCAAATTGAAATTTTTAGGGTTTTCTGAAGCCTAATTCAAAAAAGGAGTTTTTATTATTCAAAACTAAGAAGTTGAGGCCGTGGTTGAAAGAGGAAGGAACTCTTTAGAGGGAGCTTTTGGAGAGATCCAGAGTTTGTGAGAGGAAGGAGAAGGTGAGCTTGAGCGTGAGGGAGAAGAACTGTGAGGGGATCACATGGTTGCTCCGACCTAGCTGCACGCTTGCTCCTCTTGCGGCCTTGGTGAGTCTTATGAAAGTTCGCTAGGAAGAGAGGCTTCAAGGTCAATGTCCTCAAGGTACTCTACCATCTCCAGGAGGAAGAAAAAAGAGAAAGTCTGATGCCGTCACCAGGAGGGTGACATAGTGTCTGGTGTTCCTGCCACACCGGGGAACGTAAAGTGAGTCTTATAAAGCTTCTCCAATTTACTGTGGGAGCAGAAGGAGAGTCAACTTTTAGTAGTGTAATACTCAAAGTGGAGGATTCTGGGGAGTGAATGTAGGTCAAGTGACCGAACCACTATAAAAAGTTTTGGTGTGCTTTTTCGAACTTTAATTTTTTATGCATTTATCTACTATGCTAACTACTTGGTGAAAACTTTAATTTTAATTATGTACTGCGATATTTGAAATTGCCTCACCATCATCATAATTGTGAATGTGTCTTTTACTTCCGCACTTGATTAGTTTAGTTTTCTAATTTAAAATTTAAAAAAAAGGGTGAAAAGTAAAATCGACAAAAAGATTAGAACTCTTATTAGGATTTAATTTTTAAAATACCAATTCACCACCCCTCTTGGCGCACATCGAACTTTCAAGTGGTGTTGACCTCATTATTCGATGTCAGTTTCCCCAGAATAAATCTCTAGCTCCTAGGTCTTCGTAACCTAGCATAGACGTCACCTCTAGGATTTTCCTTAGGTGGATACCTAGTGACGTAGCATCAACTTGACTTAACAACTCGACCAAAATCAAAATCAATTCAATCCAAATCTAATTTGATTCCAAACTAAATCCAAATCGACTTGTCTCAAATCAACTTTTTTTTACATCAATTGACGCGAAGCCAAATCAAATTAACTCGATTCGAGTTCGATCTAATGTAGATAGCTCCGTTTAACCCGGACTGACTCATCGTGAGCCAATGGTATTAGTTAAATTAAATAGATGAATTTAAATTAATCTAATTTAAAATGTTCATTAAATTAATTTAATCTAAATATAACGATTCTATTAAAATAAATTATCTTTATATATTTTAAAATAAAATGCCATTTTTCTTAAAATTGTAATGTCTTAATTACTACCCCTAGAATTCAAAATTCAAATCAAGAGGTGGTTTAGGCTAAATCTAAAATGGCAGTTTGAACCAAACCCACGATCTCTCTCTCCCTCTAATTCGCTGAACCGAACCCCACTCCCCCCCCGTGCTCCCAGTTCACAACTCCTTCGAGCCCCTCTCTGTTTTTGTGAAGCCCCTCCGTCTCCCACTCTTTCTCGCGTGAGAAGTCCCAGGCCGAACCCCACTCTCACGATTTCCTCTCCTACCCGCAAGAAACGTACCCCTAGGGCTCCGTCGCCTGCTCCCAGTTTGCGAAGGCCGAATGCCTTCTCCCTCCCCTCACCTCTTGTTCTTGCGCCTAAGGGAGATCGATCATCAGCCCTAGTCGACGCCGCCCCCAGTCTGTCCGCCCCTTGCTCGCGTCAATAGCAGCCCTAACCGGCCTCCTCTTGCTATTGGTAAAACCTTCTTCCTTTTGGCATCAATCTTTTCTTCTCTTGAGATGGAAAATGTGTTGAGATTTCTTTTCATTCTTGAGAAATTGAATGCATAAGTTCGGAAGAGATGAGTGTGAGATTCCGCCTGAGGGATCTAATCCGGTATTCTCATCTTGTTTCTTCCCATCTTGCTCTGGATCCTTTTCCTCCAATCTCACTACATCTTCTTCTTCTCCCAAATCTTCGTCATCTCCTTATAGTTCCTTGATTAGTCTTATCTAACAAATCAAGAAGAATTCTTATCTAAGGAGGGTTTGTTTCTTGATACAATATTTGTGGTAAACATGAATGTATGTGCATTTTTTTTTTGCTCCAAAAGGGGATTTGAAAGATATTTGCTAAAGAGTTCCGTTCAACTTCTTGAAGATGGATAAACGATATGATCTATATATGTCTTTGTTTTCTAAAAAAAAACGTTGGAGTCATATTCATTTAACTCTTTCTCATGAAGTTAAATGAAATTCAGTGTGAATTTTTTTTAGGAAATATAATTGACGAATTCAAAATTAGCTTCGTTACTTCCTTTTGTAATATTTAAATCATGGAAGAAAGATTTTAGTTCACGTTTCAAGGAGATCTAAGTGTGGAGGCTTGTTGGAATGTGCATATAGATATAAACATGTTATTACCTTTGAGGGTGAGTGACTACACCTATTTTGTTTTTTTATTTTGAATGGTTACACTTTCTGGTTCCTTCTTTACAAAATCTGAGAGAATTAGTGGTTATTGCCATATATATACACACACATTAGAATTAGAGGACGTTATGGATTCTCTCTCTTCAAAAATTTGTAAGCAATCATTTTTTTGAGCCTCTTTTTTTTTTTTTTTAAAAAAATATTTGAGTTATTTTCTTTTATCCATTTGTTGAAAGGTTAAAGGATTCTTGCATTGCTTTATTCTAAATCTTGGTTAAATCTTAAGTAAAGCAATACATGAGAAGGCAAAGAGATGAAGATTTCCTATATTTATGCATAGCTTATCGGATGGTATAGTTGGATGGGTTGCATGCATGGTTAAGTCTCTTCTTCAAGCATACGATCTCTTGTTAATATCATTTATGTGAGAATTGGAGAATGTTTGCAGGAGAAATTTGATTAATCTTTAAGAAAGTATGGATGTATGTCTTGGGAGGTTTCTTGAATTGTTGAAAGGGATTGAAATTGCCATAGTCTTCCTTTCTTTTCTTATGTATCATTTGGCATAAGTGTTGGTTTGGAATAAATAAATAATTTGAAAGTTTATCGTCGCAAGTTGGGTTCAATTTGAAGTTTAGTAGTTCTTCCCTTCCCCTTGTATCATGAATGTTTTCTTGTTATGGTTTGGGAAAAGGAAAGGGTTGGAAAAATAAAATTTGCATTGGCTTGCTTAAATGAAGTGGGTGATTTTGAAAGATAAATTGTTTCGAAAAGAGTGCATGCTGAGTAGTGAAATATATGAACTTTGAATGGAGAAAAGTGTGATTTTTGGAAAGGTGAAGTGACGGGTGTATGTGAATGGTAAAGTGAAGTGTGATTATTGGAGAATAAAAAGTGTATGTTTTCAAAGGTGTCATACAAGAAAGATGAAGTGAGAATTATGGGGCTTTGAAAGGTAAAATGTTTCAATAGGTGTGTGTATTGAAAGGTTCATTTGTGATTTTGGAAGGTTAAAAAGTAAAACTGGATGTTGGAAAGGTATCATGTGAGGAGGTCAAAAAAGTAAATTGTCTGGTTTTGAAAGGTGTAAGTGTTAAAAAGTAAAGTGCTCATTTTGTGTGTGTTGGAAAGTGTGCAGATTAAGATGTGGGTAAGTTTGAAAATGTATGTGTTTATGGATAAAATATATGAAAGAGTGAAAAGTGTTTGGTTTGGTAAGGAAAAAAAAAATTATGATTTGCATTTGTGTGTAAAAGTGGAACTTGTATAAGTTTTGGAAAGGTGAAGTGATTTGAAAAGAGAATTGTGTAATTTTGGAAAGGTGAAATGTGTATGTCTTGAAAATTATATATGTGTTTTTGGAAGGTAACATGTGTATGTTTTTGAAGGGTGCCATATATAAGTGTGAAATGCTTTTGTGGAAAGTGTGTGTGGGAAAGTTTATAGATTTTGAAAGATTAAGGTGTGGGTGTGGAGGAAATGAGTTTGTTGGGTGTCTATTAGGAATGAAATCAAAGGAAGTAATGCCCCTCTTTCTCCCCTCTCTACCTCTCTCTTTCTCCTTCTTCTACTACTTCTCCCTTCTTGTGCCTCGAGAAAAATTTCAGAAAATGTAAAGTATGCTATCAAAAGTGAAAAGTTCAATGTTCAAAAGGTAGACAGCTTGCGTCCGTCTTCAAGCCCGAAGAAAAGTAAGTCTTTATTTTTAGTAGATTTTAATTATTTCATTGTTAATCATTAAATGTGCTTCTAATCCCTATTTTCTTCTCTTTATTTTCATGAACTGCGAGGAACGGTACCAATCAAATGAACAAGAGGAAGTAGATTAAAGGTGTCAATCGCCTCTATCCAACCGGGTAAGGGTGCAACAGATGAAATCCACCAGGTCATAGCCCCAGGTGTTGTAAGTTTTCTTAAAACTTAGAAAGCCCCTAGGAAGCCGTGGGGTGTTTTGTGCGAACTCCTCCCCTCTAGGTCCCTGTAGCAACTTCAATTTTATTAGGATTATTTATTTTATTTTAGATCCTTAAACCTCTTTATACGTGCGTAAAGGTCCTAAGGGTTAGTGAGAACAGAATTCTTTTATTCCATATAACATTAGTGACATCTAAGGACAAAAATTAGGGATTGAGTCTTAGAGAACCTAGACTTAGGATGCATGCACACTTTAGGGTAGAAATATAAAACATAGAAAACTTAGTGGCATTCCCCTTAGGATTATTGTATGTTATTAATACAACCTTAATCAAGTATAATTAAACTTAAATAATCAATTAAGGAGAATTTCAAATACACTAATGATAATCCAAATAAAAAAAAATATATGAAAATCACATAATCTTTAATAACCAAATCATAATTAACACACATAACCACTAAGAGATTAAACTTGAACATAAAAAATAAAATTGAATCTAATTAATATGTAAATCATCTTATAATCAAATAAGAACTAAATAAAATTTTCAAACTTCAATAAATCATCAACAATTTAATAAATTATTAACAAATTAAATAAAATCATTAAAATGTTTATAAGATATTAACACTTTAATAAGTCAATTAAAATTTCAATAAATGATTTAAAATTAACAAAATATTAAAACTTTTAATAAATCATTAAAAAATTTAATAAATCACTAATTAAATAAACTAAATAAAAAAGGGGGTTAATTCAAATACACTAAAGAACCAATCATATTAATCAACTTTAGCAATCAAAATTCACTATAAAACAAACTTCAAAACATTAAAGACACTAAAACTTAAATCTGAACTAAAATTCCCTTTGACCCTTCAACAAATCAATTTCCATCAATTAGATAACTTTAACTAAAAGTAAACTCAGGATGCATCCAAACCACACAGCCTACTGCACACACTTAGATTTGTTTGCTAGGACAACCGACTCTAGCTCTAGGTTAGGCCGGTGTTTACTTTCTTGCTGTTGTGTGACGGGTTCTCTCATAGTTTTCATTGCATGCTAGTTGTAAAAATGATTGATGTGAGTATTTATTTACTTTTACTGCTCTCTATGATATGATGTGATGGACGATAGATTACCCCTAAATTAGTAACAATCTGGATGCTCACAGAATCTTATGCAGGTGGCCATGCTCGTGCAGTGCTAAATTAAAAGGGGTAAATTAAAGATTTAAATTGACATAAAATTTTCTGCAGGTGCTTCAGAAAATGCTAAGCCCCCTTAAAATTAAAAGAGCATGGCCAAGCGAGGCTAATGAATTTGAATTTGAATATATAACTGCTTGGGAATGATTTTATTATAAATGCTCAGGATAACCTTGCAGGTGATTTAGATTTTCTTTTTCTTTCTGAGATGTAAATGTAATTTGTTAAAGTCAAGTGTTGTGAAAGTGATTCAAAAGTGAGATATCACACCCAACTCGGAATCTAAGGAGAAGAGAATGTCCCTTAGGGGAGTATTCTCTTTTATTTGGAAAGCTAAGTTAGGGTGGCTCTAATATCCAAAGAGAAAAGAAAATACCCCTTCGGGGATGAGTTTCTTTTCATTTGGATATCCAGGCCTGGCAGACCTATGGAGCTCGTAGCGGATCCAAGAAGCTCGTAGCGGATCCAAGAAGCTCGTAGCGGATCCAAGAAGCTTGTAAAGGAAAGAAGACAAAGAGTGAAGATGAAGAAAATGAAGAAACAAAAATAAGAAGAAAGAATATCCCATTTTGAAATCACTTGCGTCAGTTCTAGGAGTAAAATTCGGGTTTGTTGTCAGTGGTACCCAGCCACTTTACATTTTCAGCAGACCCTAGGTTATAAATAAACTGGACATTGGACATTATATTTTTGGATAATTTAATTTGAGTGTTTATATTATTTATGCAGTAGCTTTTTTTAGGACTCTTGCATGCCATGTTTTGTTTTTGCCTGGATACGAATCGGAGTGTTTTTTGGTAAGGACCACGATAAACTTTTTCTACTTGAAATTTAAAATAAAATTTTTTAGGCTCACATAGAAACTCTAACGAATCTAAGAAGTAAGCTCGGACTGCGAGAGTCAGCATAAGCATATTTTTACTTTCCCTTCCTTGTTAGGCACCTCCCTACCTACGGGTTCTAGCAGACCACCTGACTTATTAGGGTGCAGCTCTGTCAAGGGGATATAGTGCAATCTCTAGGGAAAAATCTATTTTTTAAGCCTGATTTTAAAACTGCTTCATAAATTATTTTATGCATTCGAGTCAATTAGCATGCATTGCACTAGATACAAATTAAAAGAGTCTAAAATTTTAATTGCATTATGCTCTCAGGCATCATTTACCCTACATAAGTAAAGGGGCCAATTAGGTTTTGTCTTAGATGTCGGACCCGATTCCTCAAAACTTAAATAACATTCCTACCCATCTTTCATAAGAGACTGGACACATGGATTTGAAGCACTTAGGTGGTTAGCTGGCTCCCCAATCCAGGCTGGGGTAAATCCAGATTTGCACTACATTAGCTAGGTTCGGGTCACTACTTTGTAGTACCCAATTTAGACTTAGGTTCTGAGACAGATTTTTAAATCTTAAGTCCTTACCCTCTGGGAATATAGTCCCAAATTTTTAATAAAATGCCAACTCAAACCTAAAGATTTCTCTCTTAAAATGTAAAGCCCAACATAGGGTAGACTGAGGTTGCCTCTGAGCTTCTCAGAATCCGGCACCTCCTACTTTTCTTCCTTTGACTCGTTAATAACTGTTCAACATTGATCTTTCTCCTTGAAAATTCCTACTTCTTTCTTGTCTTCTACTTTGTAATCAAAGGGTACGAAATCACTACTTTAATCAAGAGTTTTCTTAGGAGTACCCTCCTAGGATTTAATTAACTATAGGGGCTTGCCCCTATAGGGATTTGAGAACCCCAGATTAAAATAAACCTTATTTTATTCTTATAAAATAAGGGAAAAATCTTTGGAAATGCAGACATATTTTAAAATCTCATTTCTAATTTTAAATATATTTATAGAATATTATTATTATCTTTCCAGGTAATATAATATTCTATTTGTTATATTAAATTTTAGAAATGATGACTTTTGTAAAATCCATTCTTTTTTTCGGGTGTTTCTGAAGAATGTTATGTTCGTCCATTTAAGATGATATAATATTCTCCTTATTATGCCTAAATAAAGGAATGGATAAATTTTTTTTAAAACTATTTTTTATTTTTAAACACATTCTATAGAATTTCATGTTCACCTCTCGAGATGATATGTTATTCGTAGAATTGTGTTTGACTATAAAAATATCATTTTCCAAAACTCTATTTTGATATTGAATCCATTGTAGAATATTGTGTCAGTCTCCTGAGACTGTACTTTATTCTTAATGTAGTATTCGATTACAAAATAGGAGAAATCAAAATCTGCGTGGCGACATAAATTTTCCCACCAAGTGGTATCAGAGAGGGGTTTCAAAATAGTATTTTAGAAAACCTAGAAACATATGATCCATGGCACAGTTTGGTAACCGTAACACTACAGAGGGTTATTCGATAACCCGTCCACCTTTATTTATCAACATATCATTTGATTTTTGGAAAATTTACATGTCTACAATTTTGCAATTTATAGACTATCATATGTGGATGTTGGTTCAAGATGGTTACTCTGCACCATTTCATAATTTGAATAGAATTAAAAGTGTCTTATTATTTAATGAATGGAGTAATGAGGATAGGGAACTTGCGCAATTAAATACAAAGTGCTTGAATTGATTTTTTGTGCGTTAAAATCAGAAGATTATATACGAGTGTCTACTTGTAGTACTCTTAAGGAGATTTGGGATAGATTGTGTATCACATATGAAGGAACAAGCGAGGTCAAATAATCTAGGCTAAATAAATTGCTACATGATTACGAAGTCTTCCGCATGAAACTTAATGAAACTATATCTAAAATGTACACTAGATTCAACCAAATTGTGACATCCTTGCATACTTTAGGAAGAGAGTTATCTAATTCTGAAAAAGTGAATAAAATAGTATGATGTTTGCCTAGCACGTATGATGTAAAAATAATGGTAATAACTGAGTCCAAAGATTTAAATATTTATTCAGTTGATAATTTGCTTGGGTTGCTCATTGCCTACAAGCAAGGACTGAGTCAACGGCAAAGTGATACAGATGAAAAGAAGAAGGAGCGAATTGTAGCTCTAAAAATGAATAATTTTGAAAGTGACAGTTCTGCAATGAAGAAAGATGACGACATAGCCTTGATGACTCGTTAGTTCAAAATTTTTCTGAAAATAAAGAAATGGCATCATCAAAATAGCTGGGACAAAGGTAAGAGCTCAAAGAATACAAAAATTACATCTGACATAATTTGCTTTAAGTGCAATAAATCAGGTCATCTCCAAGCTAATTATCCCAATGTAAAGGCTCATCAAACCAAAGAGAAGGGTGAGGAAAAGTCAAAGTACAAGAAGGGAAAAATAAAGGCACAAAAAGTATTTTGGGTCGACTCTGTTTCAGAATTATCAGAAGAAGAAGCAGAGGAGGAGGTAACGAATTTATATCTTATGACTAATGATAATCTTGATCAATCAGATCAAGATGAGGTATGTCAACTTTCTTACGATGAACTTTAGTTATTTCTAAAAAAATTCATAATTCGTATAAAAAATTAAAAAAAAATGCATGCTAGTCTTAACATTGATTTTAATACATTGCAAAATGAGCATGCTAGTTTAGTTAGGGAACATTCTGACTTGGACAAAGATCACATGTCTCTGCTTGATGAATTTGATGCATTAAATAAGAAGCTTGTTGAATTAACTACTGCACATGATTCCTTGAAGTCATCACATGTTGAACTAGAAAACACATTTTAAGAATTAGAAGAACTTGCATCTGAGCTTGATAGTAGTGAGCATGCATTGAAATTCAAAATTATAAGTCTTAAAATAGAAAATAAATTTCTAAGTGTATAAATTTATGCACTTGAGAATAATGAAACACCTCCTACATTTGCTCAATTTTATAAATTGCCATCACTTGAAGAATCTCATTCAAAATCATCAAAGCATGTACCATCCAAACCTAAGATGAGGCACTATCAGCCCCGTAGATTAGTGAACCCATTTCCCGATGTTAGGTGTTATTCTTATGGCATACTAAGTCACATAGCCCGTACTTACATAATTCACTATAGAACACATCTAGTGTAGAGACCTAAACTACATTCATCACAGCATAACATGCATTCATCACATTCATTCAAGCATAAGGAGGAACCCAAAACTCACTTGGGTTTCCAAAACTAAGTTAGACTTCACTAAGGACCACCTATGTGATGCCTGCCAACTAGGAAAATAAATAAAACTATCATTTCACTCAATCAAGGATATCAACACTACTAGGCCACTAAAAATTCTTCATATGGACTTATTTGGACCTATTAGTACAGCTATCCTAGGAAGAAAGTCTTATGGATTTGTAATAGTGGATGACTACTCTAGGTTTACTTGGGTAAAATTCTTAGCACACATGAATGAGTCCTTTGAAGTGTTTAGAACGTTCTCCACTTGGATTCAAAAGAAATTTAGATGTGAAATTTCAACTATCCATAGTGATCATGGTGGAGAATTTGAGAATGATAAGTTTGAATTATTTTGTCAAGAGATAGGAATAGAACATAACTTCTCTGCCCCTAGGACCCCACAGCAAAATGGAATAGCTAAAAAAAAGAATAGAACCTTGGTTGAAGCTGCTAGGGCAATGTTAGCTGAATACACTCTTTCTAGATACTTTTGAGCAGAAGTAGTGAATACCACTTGTTATATTTTAAATGGGATGAATGTCAGACTAAAACTTAATAAGATACCCTATGAGCTGCTTAAGGGTAGGACTCCTAATCTTTCTCACCTATATATTTTGGTTGCAAATGCTTCATCTTAATCAATGGTAAGTCACTCTTAGGAAAATTTGATCATAAATCTAATGAAGGCATCTTCTTAAGCTATTCATCCATAGGTAAAGCCTATAGAATCTTTAATAAGAGGACCCTTGTAGTAGAAGAGTCTACCAATATTATATTTGATGAGTCGGATAAGATATCTGAACCTAATCCTAAACAAGAAGAAGTTGAAGTCACTCAAGGGGTAGAAACCATTGCCATAGAGAATAGAGTAGAACCTCAGGAGTGTTTGCCTAGAGATTGGAAATATTTTTTTAGTCATCCTAGAGAATTGATCCTAGGAGACCCATCAGAAGGTGTGAAAACTAGGCATGCACTTAGGAAGGAAGTTAGTCATTCTACATTTATTTTGATGATTGAACCCACCAACATCATTCCTTAGCCAATCTAAGTACATCAAGGATATTCTATAATGGTATGAAATGGACAATGCTAAGGCCATGAATACTCCCATGAGTTCTAACATTTAATTAGATAAAGATCAAAATGGAAAGTCAGTAGACTAGAATAAGTATAGGGGAATAATTGGATCACTTCTTTATTTAACTGCTAGCAGACTGGATATAATATTTAGTGTATATGTCTGTGCTCAATTTTAGGCTGACCCAAAAGAATCCCACATGAGTGCTGTAAAATGAATCCTTAGATATTTAATAGGGACCCCAAACTTAGGAATTTAGTATCCTAGACACAGTGCTACATTTGAAATCTTAGGATATTTAGATTCTGATTTTGCATTATATAGGGTAGATAAAAAAATACCTCTGGTACTTGTCAATTCATAGGACCATCCTTAGATTCTTGGTCCAACAGAAAACAAAACTCGGTAGCTCTTTTAGCGGTTGAAGCAGAATATATAGCAGTAGGAAGCTGTGTTGCTCAAGTCTTATGATTAAAACAATAACTTTTAGATCTTGGACTACCTGTAGGAACAATCCCAATAATGTGCGATAACACTAATGCAATTTTCATATATAAGAATCTAATTTAGCACTCACGAATAAAATATATAGACTTTAGGCATCACTTCATAAGAGATCATGTAGGCAAGGGCGATATTGAACTGCACCATTATTCTACTAGAGATTAATTGGCTGACATATTCATAAAACCATTAGCTTATGATACCTTTAGCATCTGAGAACAAAACTAAGTGTCATGGACATTCATGCTTAATTAAAAAAAATTCATATATTTTGTGCTTCCATGTGTGTTGTTTTTATAATAAACAAAAAAAAATTTTAAAAATAGGGAATTCCTGATCTTCTCACACTTATTTGTGACATCAAAACTCTGTATTTCTATACCTATCATATTATATGATTTCAAATTATACTGTATGATCCATTCTGATACACAAATCACAGCCCTTAATTCGATCAACGGTCACTTTTGTCAAAAGTCATTCAGATGACTCCTTAGGACGAACGACCTCTCTCTAGATCATCCAGTACGATCCAGATTATACTATATGATTTAACCACTTTTTTGACAAGTCATCCAGATAAATTAAATCCTCTGATCATACTGTACAAACCAATATCGTACTGTATGATCAGCCAAAAGGTTTATAAATTGGAGGGATTCTTTGGCTCATTTCACTCACACCTCTTCTAAATCCCTGATCCCTTCAAGATTCCTATTCTATGGCTGGTGGAAGTAAACGAGGAAGATTGATCGAGGGGAGCTCCTCCTCCTCCCGGAGGTTTGACGACCGCTTTCTCTCTGCCGTTGATGAAAAAGCTTACAACAAATTCAAAGAGGCAAATATCACTCCTTCTCGCATGCTTAATCAAGCTGCTATTAACTTTGAGGTTATGAATCTTTTTGCCTCTATGACTCTCCAATTTCTTCTTAACTTTGATTTTTCATTTCATTCTGATCTCCTCTACGAATTCTTAGCCAATCTTAAAATCGACTTAGTATGCACAACATTGACTTATTTTATATGCAAACACAATGTCGTTATCACTAAAGATGACATAGTTGAACACATTGGCCTCTCCACTGAAGGACCTCGTCCCCAATCTCTACTCACAAATGACTTTGATTAGACCTCAGTCAACATGCTACTTAGGAATGTACCCACTAATCAACACCTACCGCTTGTCCAAAGTCTCAATCAGAATGCTAGCATTATCCAGTATGTTCTTCGGATATCCATTATACCTAAAGCTGGAGATCGCATACACATTACCCCGTTGCTGTCCGTATTCACATATCTAATTATGTAAGCAGCCAAATTAGATGAAGCTCAAATGATCTTCGACTATATTCATCACTTCTCTGATATCTGATATCCTAGTACTAAACGAAAACAAAATATTTCTTTAGGACATTTCATAGGATACATCCTTGATGCCAAATATGAACTCAGCTATCCTATTCTACCATATAATCTCCCTATTTTCTACACCGACGCCTCATTTTGTATTCTTTTCCATTGGGGGCACACGCAAGTTAATTTTGATTTTTATGAAGAAGAGGCTGATGATCCTACAGAAGGACCTTCACCACCACCCATACAACCACCTGGACCTGTAATCCCTCAGGATGACATTATTCAATGACTTGATCTCCTGGAAACTAGACTGGATTATCATATTGATCAACAACACTGCCAGCATGAAGATGATAGGCAATGGTTTGGGGAATGCTTCTCCTCAATAGATCACCAGTTCGTGTCCTTCCATCAGCACTTTCAGCCACCTCCACCATAACTACCATCGGATCAGGATCCTGACTTTTGAGTGCTTTAACTTGTTTGTGTTTTGTAGTACATCCGTTGTACTATTTTACTTTTACTTATATGGAGTGTTCTTCCCTTTTTGCTGCTGTCAGAAGGGGGAGAATGTGTGATGTTATGATGTTTTATGTTATGATGTTTTTTTAAGTTTAATATTCATATTCTATGTTATGCTCATATTTTATTATTGGTATTTTTATCATATTTTTTGTTAATCCTATTATGTTCTGCTTTTACATAAATTATAAAATTAAAAAAATTAATTAAAAAAAATTTTTATCCTCTCGTCTTATAAACTCCAATATCTAAGTGAGGGGGAGTTAAGAATGAAAAAAATATCTATCTTGCTCATCAGGTAATATTATTTGACATCATAAAAAAGGGGTAAATTATTACAATCCAGGATCCCTAACACTTAATTTTGATGATGATAAATAATATTGACTGAACTAATATTTTCATCCCTGAAAATATAAATGTTTATTTTTTCTGCGAGCACTAATATTTCAGGTAAGATATACACCGCTCAGGACTGCTGGAGACTCAAGACTGGGTAGACTAGGATGTGTAAAAAATTTATATTTTTATTTTCTTAATTTTTATTTATCGAGTTTGCCATAAAAGCATGTATGTAAAAAGGGTAACCAAGCATACACACACGGGGAGAGTAAAAAAATTTTTTACTTAAATTTAAATTTTTTTTAACAAAAATCATACTGTACGATATTTAATCGTACTGTACGATATGTCATCTTATCTCAGGCTTAACGGCTAATTCTAGATGTTTAGTTTTGTAAACTAATCATATTGTTCGATCATGATTGTTCTGTACGATTTGTTTCAACCTGAAAACCCTAGCCGCTAGGACATTTTAGGAAAGATTTTAAATTTAATTTTTTGAACTAATCATACTGTACGATTACAGTCGTACTGTACGAACATTTACAATCTTGTCAAAATTATCCCTTGAAATCAGGCAATTAAGTCATAGTTTCTTAATTACATTTGATCGTATTGTATGATATCAATCGTACTGTACGATGAATAGAGATGATTTTGGGTCGTTCCATATATCATACCAAAGGAAATCATGATTTTTTATACTGATCATCCTGGATGATATTTATAATGTACTGGATGATGATCTGAAATAAACAAATCATACTGTACGAATGGTACAGTACATGATGATGAACAGAGATGAATTTTGTTCGTCCCATAGATCATCCCATACAAACAGTTGAAAATAAAATGATCATCCAGGATGATCTATGGATTGTACTATACGATGTTCATAAAATTTGTGAACTATTCATTTACATTCGTACTGGACGAAACTATTTTTGAACTGATCGTACTGTACGATATTGGATCGTACTGTATGAACAGAATCACCAAATTGGAATTTTTAGGGTTTTCTAAAGCCTAATTTAAAAAGAAATTTTTGTTATTGATAATTAAGAAGTTAAGGTCGTGGTTGATAGAGGAAGGAACTCTTGAGAGGGATCTTTTGAAGAGATCCAGGTTTGTGAAAGGAAAGAGAAGGTGAGCTTGAGCGTGCAGGAGAAGAAGTGTGAGGGGATCTCATGGTTGCTTCGAGCTAGCTGCACGCTTGCTCATTCTGTGGCCTTGATGAGTCTTGTGAAGGTTCTCTAGGAAGAGAGGCTTCAAGGTTAACATCCTCAAGGTACTCTGTCGTCTCCATGATCAAAAAAGGAGAAGGTCCGCTGTCATCACCAGGAGGGTGACATAGCATCTGGTATTCCGTCACACTGGGGAAGATGAAAGTAAGTCTTGTAAAGGCTTTTCTGCCTTATTGTGGGAGCAGAAGGAGAGTCAACTTTTAGTAGTGCAATACTCAGAGTGGAGGACTCCAGGGAGTGGATGTAGGTTAAGTGACCGAACCACTATAAAAAGTTTTGGTGTTTTTTTTTCATACTTTCTGCACTTTAATTTTCCATGCATTTATCTCCTATGTTAACTGCTTGGTGAAAACTTTAATTTTAACTGTGTACTGTGATATTTGAAATTGCCTCACCATCATCATAATTGTGAACGTGTCTTTTGCTTCCGCACTTGATTAGTTTAGTTTTCTAATTTAAAATTAAAAAAAGGGTGAAAAAGAAAAATCCTCAAAAAGATTAGAACTCTTGTTAGGATTTAATTTTTAAAATATCAATTCACCCCCCCCCCCCCCCCCTCTTGGTGCACACCAAACTTTCAAATTTTCCAAACTAAAATGCTTAATGAAGCTGGCTTTGAAATAATAGAAGGGATTATGCTAACATATAAGGCAAGTGAAATAATGAATTAATCTGATCAGATTACTTAGTGCATTGATTTATTACATCAGGTAGTCAACGTCTTTTGAATACACTACTTGGAACTACACAAAATGCAACCTATAATAGACATTAAGAAGACCATAAAAATGATGATAAGGAAGAATGTAAGCAATAAATACTACCCGCATGTGCTCTGATTATCACATTTTATTCTTAAATCCAATGGTTCAAAAATTCTTGTGCGGTTCAAATATCCAAATCTCATCCTCCTCTTTGAACAGACTAGAGTTAACATGACTTGAATTGCAAAATGCCTCCCAAATGTCTGCAATAATATAGTGACTTTGGCGTCACTTGGCGTCATCCCATTGATGGCCATGTTGAATGTAAATATTAACCCGATGGGTTAAATCTCAAAACTAATAATAGGCTAAATTTTTAAAATGAAACATATCACTTAAAATTTTAAAACTAAAAATTATCCACCTCCCATAATTATTTATCGGGGGTGATAAATTTGAAATTAATGTCAACCCATAAAGATCGAATGTTCGATCAAGTGTATCATTAAGATTCATCCTCAAATCGCCTCTTAACAGCAGGAATGTGGCAAGTGTCATCTAATCGGGTGGTTTTGCTATAAAATGACACCATTATATTACCATCACGACCAAAGCCTGTATATTCTCTAACGGCTTCAAACCCTTGAATAATGAATTAAAGGGTATATTCGATAGGCATAAATCCCTCTTTCAGCTAAGGTGGATTTAGATCTATCTCCTTATGTAAACACCACCCTAGTTCTTGAAGGTATCCTTTGAAGAAACTACCCATGGCTGTCGATAAGTTGCCTTCTGTCAGGTTGGGTAAACTACCACCTCTAACTATGTAGACTAGAGATTATGATGGCCCGTGACGACGGAATAATGGGATCTTGATCGGGTTTCTCTTTATTTCCCACATCACCTATTTTAAGTTATGGTAATAAACTTTAAGTCTCAAACTCCAAAAATTCATATCCCAAATTTAAACCCTAAAACTGTTGCTATTATACACTGGATTTGCAACCAATGCGACCTCTTTAATGACTAGCTTTAATTGAAAGTTCTCTCTCAGTACTGAGAGGGGTAATTAACTATAAGGGCTTATGTCGATAGAAAACCTGAACTCAAAATAAGGGTGAAATCTCTAGGTAATGTTTAATTTAAAACCCAATCTGCCTTCTAAAAAATAGCCTTAGAACTTAAGTGTTAAAACACCTCATTGTCAGCAAACAGAAAAAGAGAGAGGCACGGAGTGGCTATGTCTCCAAAATTTTCAAAGCCCACATAATGATATTTATTACTCTTGAAAAATTTTGCAACTTAAAAAATTGATTGAATAGTTTGAAGGGGAAGTCTAACGGCCATGAACCACTTAATCAAAGATGATTTTACATGGTTTGCACAACCTTTAGAACACATCATCATGAATGAAAAGAGTTTTGCATCAATAGGAGGCGACAAAAATTGGACAAACATGATGTTAGGCTTGGTTACGTCAAATTTCTTGGCAGGTAGGTCTCAACTTGTCCAGCGAAAGGGAAAATTATAAAATTTAGTCAAAATAACCATAACATATTACATCAAGTTAAAAACTAACTTTAGGAAGAGATCAAATTATGTCACATCTCATCCACTCTTTGAAAGATAAATTATCAACATCTTAGGAAGAATGAGCTGATTAGTTAACAAATACACTAATATAAACTAATTGGTTCATATTACTCCCATTAGAAACATCAAACTTATTTTTGTGTTTGGAATATTGACAATGAAACCTACCTTCTTATATAAATAAAGGTAATTGACAACTTGACTAAATAAAATAATTCATTTCATTCATAAATTCATTTGTTAATGTCTTGCATCTGGGAAACATTTAGTTATACATCCAACTTCTATATTTTGAATATCCTTAACGCACTTAGACTATAAATTCTCATAATCAAACAATGAGATTTGTTTCAATTTAAAAAGAATTAAATAATAGGTGCAATAGTGATAATTTTAGGAGTTTGCATGGATGGTTGTGTGCCTCCATCATGTACTAAAAATAAAAGAGTGTGTGTGATTTAGTACAACATACGAATACATTTAGTTTCCCAATTGAGTCATCGGAGGGTTGCCATTTTATGTGACCAAACCATCTAAGGCGACTCTCTCGAATCTTATCTTCCACTAGAGCTACTCCAACCTTTTCATGTATATGCCCATTTTGTATCCTATCCCTAAGAATAAAGCCACTTATACACCTAAGCATCTTCATCTTTGCAACACTTAACTTAATATTATGTTTCTCTTTTAATGGACAACATTCTACACCATAAAGCATTACAGGTCTCACCACCATTTTTTAGAATTTTTCCTGAAGGGAACTTATCTATCACATAATATGCCAGATGCATTCCTCCATTTCAACCATCCAATATAAATTTTGCTAATAATATCTCTATCCATTATACCATCATCATGAATAATAAACTCTAAGAGTAAAGCAACTCATCCACCTATGCCTCCTTATCTCTGCAACTTTTAACTTAATATTATGCTTCTCTTTTAATGGCCAACATTCTAAACCATAAAGCATTATAGGCCTCACAAACATTTTTAGAATTTTCGCTTAAGTATGAGGGGAACTTATAAATAACACAATATGCCCGATGCATTCCTGTATTTCAACCATCCAACATGAATTTTGCTAATAATATCTTCATCCATTAACCATCACCTTGAACAATAAACTCTAAGAGTAAAGCTACTCATCCACTTAAGCATCCTCATCTCTGTGTTACTTAATATTATGCTTCTCTTTTAATGGCCAACATTCTACACCATAAAGCATTGCATGTCTTACCAACATTTTTTAGAATTTTTCCTTATGTTTAAGGGGAACTTATCTATCACACAATAAGCCCGATGCATTCCTCCATTTTAACCATCCAACACAATATCTACTAATCATATCTTCATCTATTACACCATCACTATGAACAATAGACTCAGGATATTTTAGGAAGAATGATGGATACCTTCTCAACGAGCAAGCTCCAATCGAATCTGATGGGAGGAATATCATGGAAGGAACCGAGCAAGTTCATGGTCAGAGGTTAGACAACGATGAGGAAGTGTCAAAAAAATGGGGAAGAAGAACAGTAAGAAACTTCGAATGTGACAAGAAGGAACGTCATTGAAGGAGGCAAAATGAAGTAACATCGTCGAACGAGGTGAGCAACTCGCGATGAGAGGGGAGACGACAGTTGCGAAGATGAAGAACGACAAGGAAGTGTGACTTTGAATGTGGAAGGAAGGAAGGTGGTCGAAAGAGGAAATACCAAGGGAACATCATCGAAGGAGCAGAGAAATGTCGCTGGCGTAGTGCAAAACAAAACTAGTGAATGAGAGAAATGGCTAGTTAGCTGGCTTAGATAGGGTTTTCTACATTGGATTTGGCGGCGGAGAATCCACCGCACATTTGTGGCAGATTTTTCTCCGCAAATTTGTTGCAAATCTGTCACAAATAATACGATAGAAACTTCCATCACAAAATCGTCGCAAATTCAGAGAAAAAAATTTCGTCGTAAAGTCCTCCGCAAATTGTTGATTTTCTGGTAGTGTAATAAGCCAATATCCTTAAAAGTTTTATAACAACACATATTAACAATAGTTAAAGATGAAAATCAACAAACAAACTAATCAAATATATATCAAGAAAAATATAAGTTTGGAACGTTCCAATAAGCTATCATGATGCAACCAAATAGTTCCAAAACCTAGCATAAGCATAAAACAAGTTGAAATAAGAAGACTTAGACCTAAAATGGGGAAGCCAATCCTCAAGCTTATTTCTTTCCTACAAATATAACTATTTTTAAATATAATAAAAAATAGAGAAGCCCAAAGTTTCTTGAAATCATAAAAGTAATCATAAACAATAAGTTTATTAGAAAATATAATATTAATTAAGACTAACGTTGAAGTTCAATCCAAAATCGAAAATCCATTGTGATGCAAAGCTCGATATCGAATAAAAGTGATTTTAGTTCAGTCTGAAAACCTTTTAACTTAATAAAAAATGTATCAGAAATAATATACTAGCCACAATTATGTTTAATAAAGCCACCACAAGCTCCAATGCAACAAACGATGAAAACAAGAATTAGAGTTTTAGTTTTACTTTCTTAAACTTAGAGTTTAACAACCAAACCGATAAAACCTTTCTACTTGTAGGTTTGGAAGGAACTAATTACAAGGAGTGAAAATAGTTAATACATCTAGCAAAGAATATAAAGATGATAAGTTAACATTATATAACCTTGTAATACAGTGTTTTGATGTTGTCATTTCTCTTGGTCATTTGGCTCAACTCTAGATGGATCCCATCACTATTTTACTGTTACCTTTTTTGTTGCCTATTTGTTTCTGGGATCTCCTGAAGAGTCTACCGGAGAAATTTTAGGCAAGTATGGGCTATGATTAATCTATCTTGTCTCTAGTTTTCTTCCCCTTAGGTTGTCGTCTCGACAGCCAAGTCCTTCCCATTGCACAGTTGTTTCAATAACTAAGGGAATATCTTCTATTACTGGATTTTATTGCTTAGGGCAAAAGGGTGTTCTCTTACACATTTTGAGGCCAACATTTTGTTATTAGCAGTTATTTTTGTTATAGTTTGCTCTCTTTCTTAAGCATTACTCCTTTTTGATGTAGCTCAATATAATTTTTATCCATTCATTTTCAATGACTTGTAGTTTGACTCCATATTTTAATTTTATTTTATATAGTTAATGAAATCTCCACGCCATATATATATATATATATATATATATATATATATATATATATATATATATATATATATATACATATATATATATATATATTGTATTTATTTTTATTCTTTTTCCACCTAATAAATTGAATAATGAAAATAGGAGTAAGAGTTCTCTACATCCAATCGATAACACAAAAGGAAAACATTCGATTTCCGGCGGAATCATGCTTGAAATTGGAAAATTTCCATGAAAAAAATAGATTTCTGATGGATTTTTAATGGAAAATTTGCCGCCGGTAAAAGCCACATATGAAAATAAAAATTGGCATAAAATTTTACCACCAGAATGTACCGCTGGGAAAATAAAAAAAAATTACTGCAAAAATAAGAAAAAAATTCCTTCGAACTAGCTGATGCTGGTCTTGCTCGCAACCCAGGCCCACCCCCGCCCGCTGCCCAATTGCCCTTTCGTAGGCCCTCCCGTGCTTGCCAGCCCACGCCTCGATTCGCCTACAATTGCTTACGCTCATTGCTCGAGTGCGCAAGTCTACCCGCTAACCCGCACCAGTCCCCACCCGTTGTCGCTCTGAGTGCCTGGGGATTCAAACCCTGCATTGTTCAGAGGAGACTCAGGCCTATCCATTAGTTTGATGAGTCTGTTGCTATTTTTTTATTTAAAGTATATCTAATAGAATATAAAAATTAATAATTAATCTATAATAAATATTAGTTAATTAATTAATTTTAATTATTTATTTTAATATAGTGAATTTTTTTAGCTTATTTAAATTAGTTAATTATTTTAATTAATTAATTAATTAATTTAAATTTGTTAATTCTACTTTTTAAATTATTTATATTTTGATTTTTTTAGAAAATTTTAAAATTCATCAAAAAATCAGCCGAAAATCTGTCAGAAATATTGCATCAGAAATCTGTCGAAAATCCGTCGGAAGTCCACTGGAAACCATCGAAAAGCTGATGAAAATGTTCTGTCGGCAATCCGTCGGGTGGATTTTCGGCGGATAATGTTCGCCGAAAATTTCGTCAATAATGAGCATTTTTCCTATAGTGCAGAGAAAACCATAAAGTCTTTTTAGTTTTAATATAATGTCAATTCATTTTCAGTTTAAACAAGGTGTCTTAAAAATCCCTGAAGAAAATCAGGTCTGAAGAAGAGGGATTCATAGAAATTTTAGCATTAATTTGTATCAGCTAGGTTGGAAGATAATGCCTCAATCCCTATAATAAAAAACATAATAATCTTTGATCTTTAAATCCGAAATCTGAAACAATATGAAATAAAGAAGCAATTGAGCCACTAGTGGTGGAGCTAAGGACTTTTTAAAGCTTCATAAAAATTACTTTAAAAAATAAAAAGAAAACTATCCTAAATGAAGCCTAAGGGGCTGTGGGGGTCTACATTTGAATAAGGTGGAATTAAAGTAATTGAAATAATAGAATTCATTTTTTCTCTCTATCTTACTTTACAAGGAATGTTAACAAATATATATATATATATATATAATTTTTAGTTTTTCTATTATTATCATTATTAATTTTTATCTAAATAGAATTATAATTAATCACCTTTATTTTTTTTAATTTTTCCCCTCATAATTTTGATTTTTATATGAAAATAAATTAAAGTCTCAAAAATCAAATTTATACCTGTTTTAAATTTTTTTTTTTTTTGACTTCGACGCTATAAGCCACTATGGCACTAATCAAAGCGAGACATTACCATAGCCAACTTCCCAAGTAATATAATTCTCTAATATCTAATATCACTCAAATTTTTTTGCAATCTCAAAGCATTTCCTTTAATCGAGACAACAAGAGAAATTATTCTGTGCGGAGGCCGGATGTAGAACGCTGTCCGGAGACCAACCATAATGAGCCTCGTCAATGGTACAGAACCGCCGTACCGAGCGAGGGGTGACGTAGCGCATTCTGATTAGTCTCCGGACGGCATTCGGTGTCCGCACATAATAATTAATCCGATGCCTCTTAGAGTAATATTTGTACATCATAAAGTGCACTAAAATATATTTGTCAAATGCATATACATGTACACATACTAGAAGCTTAACTTAATAATAGTAAATAATGTGCTTCATATTACAACACATATGAGCCTCACAATAGGCTACACCTCAAATTTTTTTTTATAGGAAAAGATATGTTTTCCTCTATCTTATATAATAACAACGTGAGGAGTACAAGCCATGCACCTTTATCTTGTAAGTGGCTTACATCTTTAAAAGACTTTGCTGAACTATATATCTACTCACTCAACCGACGTGAACATCACAGTAATTGCATAAGACAAACTTCCATTTTCAAAAATAAAATATTCATGATCTCTTAATGGCATAAGATCAGCCTCAAATTGCACTACTTGAACAAATATTAATGTCAAAGATGGAGGATCAGATATTTGAATATAATGTTCAGCGGAGGAAAATAGTTTATAATAATTAAACCTACTCTTCGAGCTATCATTGACGAGCACATATTTGCATTCTTATAGTTTGAAAGAAGCTTCCATTCTTGTTATGACTAAAGCAATTAGGTTTTATATGGTAAAAATTCAGTTTGTAAAATGAAGCAATTTATGGTAGCCATAGAGAGAAAAAGAAGAAGAAGAAGCTTTGTCTGTGTTGTGGGCTATATGATTGTGATGTATATTAATTAAGATTTGTTCAAAAATATTTATTGTTTAATTTAATTTAATGTATATGATTTTCTTATTATAGAAGTCTTTATTACTTCAAATTTTTAAAAATATATTTGAAAGATAGAAAATGTTTCTTGAATATATGGTTAAATTAATCATTTTTTTTAATTATTGGCTATTTCTAGTATGTCTTAATGTTTTAATGAGATAAAACAACCATGAAAGTTTCATTTGGGACGGCTTGCTTACCGCTTTCTAATGCAGCTTTTTAGTATAAAAATTGCTTGAACTAGAGAGCTGCTTTAAAAAGCCCTAAAAAAGCTACCCCAAATGAAGCTGAAGTCTTAACTTGAATATTATATGCTTTAGCCTTTGCAAATTATAACCGTAAATAATATATCTTCCTAATTAAAAATTAAACATAGGATTGAAATATAATTAACTTGCACTTTTCTCTCTAGGGTTGTGCATTGTTCGGATAAAATTGAAAAGTCGAATGAAATTAATTTTATATGGTTGTTGACAAATCAATTTGATTATTGGATATAAGTTTAACTCAATTATATTTTTTATTGTAATTAATTTGGTTTTCATTTTATGAATACATTTATCAAATTAAAAATTTAATGGTTTTAATTTCTTTAAATTTAAAATCAATAAAATTAAAGAAATGAACAAGTGATATAAAGTTCATGTCAAAAACATCATATATTTTAATAAAAATTGTTTTATTTTATTTAAGCTAAAAATATTTAGGTTCGTTATTAAAATTAATTATATTTTGGTTCATTCAAAATTGAGCCGAACCAATCAAATTAAAGCTTAGCTTGAATTATTTAATTTAAAAAAATAATTTAATCACTCCAACTTTTTAAAGTTTATGATCAAAATGAATTCATTTAGCTCTAATTCTTAAATCAAATTATCAAAATTCACCGAATACTAAACCCTAATGCCATCCCTTAGATTCCTAAAATTTTGCTTCGTATTTACAAGGAGTTGGGCTATTATTTGCTAGCACTCATACATGTAATTTACTATAAATAAACAAAGAGGCAGTTGGTGTAAAAGAAAGGCCAGCGGGTTCTGTCCTAATCTACCGTTAATCGTTAAATAACATTATCCTATAATAATTTTTCAATATGCTAAAATTCTTAAGAACATACGGAGACATGCAACAACCCTTTCCAAAGAGTACATCCAAATAAACTTACGTGGTTGGTAATTAATCATCTCATCCCTCATATTTCTCCCAACCGAACACTTTCTCTTCAATCTCTCTGGAACAACACCTTCTAAATCCACAAACATTGAGGGGACAGATAGAGGGAGGTATGACAGCCAAGGAAAAGTTCAACCACATTAATTATATAAATCCACCCTCCTTACTCTTCTCCGTCCTCAAGTAATTATAAATATCCTCTGTATTTTCACCCTCCATACAATAAAACTAAATCTCTTTCTCAACCATATAGTAATCGCATTCTCATATCCTCCTACTACAATGGTTTCGGCTGACCAGATACGCACCGCCGTAGGGATAATCGGCAATGTCATCTCTTTGGTCCTCTTCTTATCACCTGTGTAAGCATACATCTCTCTCATTCGTATATTGAACATTTACAATGCCTTATTTATACAATCATTTTAATTGCTTTCTATAATTGCTTTTTAATACAATTTTTTTTAATAATGATAGAAAACTATCCCAAACAAAATCTTAGTATAAAAATTAATAAGATTCATATTATCTCTTTAAAAATTTGATCGGGTTGTATTACTGCTTTTAATATTTTACAATAAAGATCTAGTTGAACTTCTTAGAATGTTTTTATCGGCCAAAATTTTATTTATTTTCAACCATGTTTATTATTATCTAAAAATGTAAAAGAAAAAGATTTATAAATCCTTTTTAACTATCATGCAAGATATTGAGAGCCAGTTTGGTTTGTTATAAAATGTTATGGGAAGATCTCATATTTTTGTTTAATATATCTGGCATTATTAGAAAGTAATTTATTTTTTCTATATACAAATAATCACAATCTTAAAAATATTGATATATATCTTTGCGGACAATAATATTAAACCAATCCCGTATTATTTTTATTATTTTATAACATTTCAATCACAACAGTATTAAGTTCAGAACAACACAGTACTAATTCTCTTAATTTGTGATGGATTTAAAAAGTGCATATATCAATGAACCAAGCCACTTAAGCATTACAATAGATCTCCTAGTATTTTCACAGATAATCAAGCATTTACGCAATATTGTAAAGATATATTTTATATTTTCCAGGCCAACATTTTATCGAATATGTAAGAACAAATCTGTGGAGCATTTCTCTGTAGTCCCTTACGTCGCGACGCTGCTCAACTGTATGCTTTGGGTATTATATGGGATGCCCTTTGTCAAACGAAACAGCACGCTAATAGTAACCATTAATGGAGCCGGCACTGTGATTGAGCTTCTCTATATCTTTATCTATCTCCTCTACTCGAACGGGTCGAGACGGATCAAAGCCCTTCTACTTCTCTTCATAGACATCACCTTCATCGCCGTCGTCGCTGGTATCATCCTTTCCATTTTCAAATCCCATGAGCGACGAACACTCATTATCGGTATTCTATGTATCGTTTTCTGCATCATGATGTATGCCTCGCCTTTGTCTATTATGGTAAGTTAGAAAGAAGAACTATTCATTTTATACAATCAATAAATATATTTAATGTGAATACCTATTAAAAATATTATTGATATTTTTAAATAATAGATTTATGTTCGATTAAAAAATTTCTGACTTTTTATGACTCCCATTAAAATTTTCATGCACAAGTGATGTGCTTAATGTTTTCCATGTGTTTCAGAAAAGGGTGATAAGAACAAAGAGTGCGGAATACATGCCTCTATATCTCTCGATTGCTTACTTCTTTAATGGGCTTTGTTGGACTACTTACTCACTCATCCATCTTGATGTGAACCTCACGGTAATTGCATGAGCCAACTTCCATTTTTTATTTTTTATTTTTTGCTCTCTGATTGTATACAAGAAAATGTAGCTTCAGTGACGAATATGATTAAAGAGAGTCAACTTAGATGATTTGGTCACATAAAATGTTGGTCTATCAATGACCTAGTAAGGAGAGTAGATTAAATAGATCTGACCTTTGTTAATAAAGTAAAGGTAGACCAAAAAAGACTTGATTAGAAAGTATTAGAAATTATTTTTTAAATTAGATTTAAATGAGAATTTTACTCTTAATAGGACGGAATGAAGGAAAAAGATTCATGTAGCAGACCTCAACGTAGTGGGATAGACTTGATGTGTTGTGGTCCTTGGATTGCATCAGATGTGCTCTGAATTGTATTATTTGCAAGAATATTAATGTGGCATGCCTGGTAGATTGGATATCTCATGACGACGTAGAAAAATAGTTGAATTAGATTTAAATGAGAATTAAATTAGCTAACAAAAATTTGAATGCTAACAAAAATTTGAAAATAATGTAGTCCATCCATCTTATGGCAGTAGTTGGGAGCTTTCATTGCAATTTCTGGGTTTGAGGTCGATCTACCATATATGGGTAATGGGTATATATATGAATTTGAGATTAAATTAGCTCAGATTGAGTCCCTTCAAATATATTAATACACAGATTGAATCTAGCTATTCGACTGATTGGACATGGGTGATTTTTAGTATCTAATTTCATAAATTTAGCAATAATAATGTTTTATTCACTTAAATTTTTAATGTTTATTTACACATAATTAATTATTAAAAATTTAGCGTAATTTTGGCTCAGTGTTCTTTTGGTTTTAGTTGCCTAATTAGAGTCTATGGTCTAGAATAATTTCTGGAAATATTAAAATCTTATTCTAGAATAATTCTTAAAATTTTTTTAAAATAGTATTTAATGTTTTCATGACTAAAAATAGAAAAATTTTCTAGAGAATTAATTCTAGCCATTAGATTGAAAGATCTTGCCATAATCTTAATGGAAGTACTATTGATATAAACGGTGATATTATCTTTAAGTTTATATCAAGCAAAGTGAGTAATAAAAAATAAGTAATGTCTTCTATAAAATATTGCTTTTCTTATCTCCATAAATTTTCCTCGACCTAAAAGCTTTTCTAATTTTAACCATTTCTATTTATAAAGTACAGTAAATGGCCTCCACCACATGTATTTGTCATGCAATTTAACTTTGAAACTTGATAAAGGAATTAAGTTTGTCATAAGAAAAAATAACAAAGATTCATATTGATGACAAATCTTCAATACCGTTTAACTATCTCCTGATTCTTAAATTTATGTTTCAGATTCCAAATGCAATTGGGCTGTTGTTTGCTATAGCTCAATTGCTGCTGCATGCAATTTACAGTAAATCAACAAAGCGACGGTCGAATGAAGGGAAGAATGAAGTGGCGCTCTCTGAGGTGAACGTTACCAATTGAAATGTTTATAGTCCAAAAGCAACACCAAGTGACTGTTTTTTCTTTGGCTCTTAGGACTGTTGAATTGCACTACTAATTAAGGTCTCATTTTGGACAATTTTCTTACTAGTTTTTAAAACTGTTCAGTAATGCTCATAGTTGTGAAATCATATGACGATTCAGATGAAGTGCTTCCTTGGTGCACTAATGATTATGAAAAATACTTTTTTTTAATTGTTGATTACGAAAATCACAATATTAATTAGTCCAAATTTTATTGAATATGACTAGGTCAATTTATAAAAAGAATCATGTTTTAAACGAAATTAAGTGTAAGAAGCGCATGTACAAAATAATTTAAAAAGAAATAAATACAGAGAACCAAATTACGCATTCGAGATGTGGAAAATAAAATCATGAGTTCTAAAATATGGAAAACCGAATTCTGCATTCCATACTACGCAGAAAATGATTTTCTGCATTCAACAACGTGCATGAAATCATTTTTCACATTCTATTGAATGCGGATTATGATTTTCCGCATTCAAACTTTTTTATTTTTATTTTTTCAGTTTTTGTATAAACTGTTATTTAATGATATTAAGATTATTTTGGAAATTAATATACTGTTATTCAACGAAATCATTGACTGTAGAAAAAACAGCCGATTACATGAGTATATTATAGATAAATTATATTAGATTAAATTTTTTTTTCTGAGTAAGTAGTAATAGTATTATTTATACATTTACTTTTATTATAAAATATTTAAATTACACTTATTATTGTTTTATTAATGTAAATTAATTTTTAATGTTATTAATGTCAAGTCTTCGTAGTTGCACAATTTAAACATAAATAATCAAAATAAGCCTTTGAGCTTCATTAAGTATGAACTCACAAATCTCATCGTCTATGACTTGAATTATTGTGTAACCTTGGAAGACGACATACATGGTCAACCCTACATGTTTCACTACCACGACGCAATGCTCGAAGAATTCTTACATTTAACTTTAGTGTATGATTCGCATTTATTTCAATGGGATGGGTTCTTCCACCATTGTGTGAAAAGATGAAATCCTCTGTAATATTAAAATAACCATCATAATACAGAAGAAGCATGACATTACATGAAATCTTATCTTCAAATGTTCTTTCAAAAAAGAAAAAAAACAAATAAATTCCTGCGTCAAACAAAAATTTGTACACAATTTTTAGAAGACCAAAATTTCCTTTAGCAGAAAGTCACACGTATGTTCTTTCAACATTTTTAAGGTTACTGTGCAATTTTGTTTTATATTATTTTTTTAATTTTTATTTGTAGTTATAAAAAAAATAAATACGAGATCACAAAGTAAGTATAAAAACTAGATATTTAATCTACTTATATTAATGTTTTTATCAGTTACCAAAACTTATTCAGCTTTCAAAAAAATAAATAAATAAACTCTCTATTTTTTCAAATGTGAGCTATATCCTAAATATCATGAATAATACATTAAATAAAAAAGTCGAACAACCTCTAACTTACGTGGTTGGTAATTAATCATCTCATCCCTCATATTTCTCCCAACCGAACACTTTCTCTTCAATCTCTCTGGACCAACACCTTCTAAATCCACAAACATTGAGGGGACAGATAGAGGGAGGATGACAGCCAAGGAAAAGCTCAACCATATTAATTATATAAATCCACCCTCCTTACTCTTCTCCATCCTCAAGTAATTATATATATCCTCTGTATTTTCACCCTCCATACAATAAAACTAAATCTCTTTCCCAACCATATAGTAATCGCGTTCTCATATCCTCCTACTACAATGGTTTCGGCTGACCAGATACGCACCGCCGCAGGGATAATCGGCAATGTCATCTCTTTGGTCCTCTTCTTATCACCCGTGTAAGCATACATCTCTCTCATTCGTATATTGAACATTTACGATGCATTATTTATACAATTCTTTTAATTGCTTTCTACAATTGCTTTTTAATACAATTTTTTTTAATAATGATAAAAAACTATCCCAAACAAAATCTTAGTATAAAAATTAATAAGATTCATATTATCTCATTAAAAATTTGATCGTATTGTATTACTGCTTTTAATATTTTACAATAAAGATCTAGTTGAACTTCTTAGAATGTTTTTATCGGCCAAAATTTTATTTATTTTCAACCATGTTTATTATTATCTAAAAATGTAAAAGAAAAAGATTTATAAATCCTTTTTAACTATCATGCAAGATATTGAGAGCCAGTTTGGTTTGTTATAAAATGTTATGGGAAGATCTCATATTTTTGTTTAATATTGCTGGCATTATTAAAAAGTAATTTATTTTTTCTATATATAAATAATCACAATCTTAAAAATATTGATATATATCTTTGCGGACAGTAATATTAAACCAATCCCCTATTATTTTTATTATTTTATAACATTTCAATCACAACAGTATTAAGTTTAGAACAACACAGTACTAATTCTCTCAATTTGTGATGGATTTAATAAGAGCATATATCAATGAACCCATCCACTTAAGCAGTACAATAGATCTCCTACTATTTTCACAGATAATCAAGCATTTATGCAATATTGTAAAGATATATTTTATATTTTCCAGGCCAACATTTTATCGAATATGTAAGAACAAATCTGTGGAGCATTTCTCTGCAGTCCCTTACGTCGCGACGCTGCTCAACTGTATGCTTTGGGTATTATATGGGATGCCCTTTGTCAAACCAAACAGCACGCTAATAGTAACCATAAATGGAGCCGGCACTGTGATAGAGCTTCTATATATCTTTATCTATCTCCTCTACTCGAACGGGTCGAGACGGATCAAAGCCCTTCTACTTCTCTTGGCAGACATCGCCTTCATCGCCATCGTCACTGGTATCATCCTTTCAATTTTCAAATCCCATGAGCGACGAACACTCATTATCGGTATTCTATGTATCATTTTCTGCATCATGATGTATGCCTCGCCTTTGTCTATTATGGTAAGTTAGAAAGAAGAACTATTCATTTTATACAATCAATAAATATATTTAATGTGAAAACCTATTAAAAATATTATTGATATTTTTAAATAATTGATTTATGTTCCATTAAAAAATTTCTGACTTTTTATGACTCCCATTAAAGTTTTCATGCATAAGTGACGTGCTTCATGTTTTCCATCTGTTTCAGAAAAGGGTGATAAGAACAAGGAGTACGGAGTACATGCCTCTATATCTCTCGATTGCTTACTTCTTTAATGGGCTTTGTTGGACTACTTACTCACTAATCCATCTTGATGTGAACCTCACGGTAATTGCATGAGCCAACTTACATTTTTTTTTTTTTTTTTTTTTTTGCTCTATGATTGTATACATGAAAATGTAACTCCAGTGACAAATAAGATTAAAGAGAGTCAACTTAGATGATTTGGTCACATAAAATGTTGGTCTTTCAATGACCCGGTAAGGAGAGTAGATTAAATAGATCTGACCCTTTTTAAGAAAGTAAAGGTCGACAAAAAAAAAGTACATTGGAAAGTATTAGAAATTATATTTTAATTAGATTTAAATGAGAATCGGATTTTTAATAGGACACAATGAAGGAAAAAGATTCTTCTAGCCGACCTCAACGTAGTGGGATAGACCTGATGTAATGTGGTCCATGGATTGTATCAGATCTGCTCTGAATTGTATTATTTGCACGAATATTAATGTGAAATGCTTGTTAGATTGGATACCTCATGTCGACATAAACAAATAGTCGAATTAGATTTAAATGAGAATTGAACTCTTAATAAGACACAATAAAGAAAAAGGATTTATGTAGCCAACCTCAGCCTCATTGTTGTGGTCCATGGATTGTATCAGATTCACTATGAATTGTTTTATTTGCATATATGCATGGTAGATTGGATAACCCGAGCTAATATTTGATGAGCCAATCATTTTCAGGTCTAGGAGACATGAATGTTTCACACGTTAAAATTAGTTAATTTAAATGCTAACAAATTTTTGAAAATAATGTAGTCCATCCATCTTATGGCAGTAGTTGGGAGCTTTCATTGCAATTTCTGGGTTTGAGGTCGATCTACCATATATGGGTAATGGGTATATATATGAATTTGAGATTAAATTAGCTCAAAGTCCCTTCAAATATATTAAAAATACAGATTGAATCTAGCTATTCGACTAATTGGACATGAGTGATTTTTGGCATCTGATTTGATAAATTTAGCAATAATAATGTTTTATTCACTTAAATTTTTAATGTTTATGTACACGGAATTAATTCTTAAAAATTAAGCGTAATTTTGGCTCATTGTTCCTAGACCTAAAAGCTTTTCTAATTTTAACCATTTCTATTAATAAAGTACAGTAAATGGCCTCCACCACACGTATTTGTCATGCAATTTAACATTGAAACTTGTTAAAGGAATTAGGTTTATCATAAGAAAAAATAACAAAGATTTATATTGATGACAAATCTTAAATACCGTTTAACTATCTCCTGATTCTTAAATTTATGTTTCAGATTCCAAATGCAATTGGGCTGTTGTTTGCTATAGCACAATTGCTGCTGCACGCAATTTACAGTAAATCAACAAAGCGGCAGTCGAATGAAGGGAAGAGCGAAGTGGCGCTCTCTGAGGTGAACGTTACCCATTGAAATGTTTACAGTCCAAAAGGAACACCAAGTGCCTGTTTTTTCTTTGGCTCTTAGGATTGTTGAATCGCACTACTAATTAAGATTTTGTTTGGGACAATTTTCTTACTATTTTTTAAAACAGCCTTCTAGTATAAAAAAATTAAATATTTGTACTAAAAAGCTGCTTTAAGAAGCAGTAAGAAAGCCGTCCTAATTGAAGCCTAAGACTTTTGCTTCTACTTAAAAACTACTGGCTTATCATATAGTTTTGAACTGTCAGGTAATTTTAATTTGGTTGTAAACTGATCTCTTCTAATTTCAATTTTTTTAACTCAATTTGATTTTCTGATTACTTGGCAGAGATTTTAATATGAATTTGTTGTTGTTATTATCATTATTATTATGGTTTTAAGGTTTACCTTCTCGATTTTACATCCACTAGCTATTGAAAGAATTAATAAAAAAAATATTGTATAGGAATGCTCATAGTTGTGAAGTTATATGACGATTCAGATGAAGTGCTTATTTGTTGCACTAATGATTATGATAAAGACTTTTTTTAATTGTTGATTACGAAAATCACAATATTAATTAGTCCAAATTTTATTGAATATGATTAGGTCAATTTATAAAAAGGATCATGTTTTAAATGAGATTAAGTGTAAGAAGCACATGTGCAAAATAATTTAAAAAGGAATAAATACGGAGAACCAAATTACACATTCGAGATATGTGGAAAATAAAATCATGAGTTCTAAAATGTGGTAAACCTAATTCAGCATTCAATACTATGCGAAAAATGATTTCCTACATTCATTAAAAATGATTTTCCGCATTCAACAATGTGCAAGAAATCATTTTTCACATTCTATTGAATGTGGATTTCGATTTTCCGCATTCAAACCTTTTTATTTTTATTTTTTTGTTTTTGGTATAAACCGTTATTTAATGATATTAAGATTATTTTAGAAATTAATAAACCATTATTCACCGAAATCATAATATTATTTATACATTTACTTTTATTATAAAATATTTAAATTACACTTATTATTATTTTATTAATGTAAATTAATTTTTAATGTTATTTATATCAGGTCTTCGTAGTTGCTCAATTTAAATATAAATAATCAAAATAAGCCTTTGAGCTTCATTAAGTATGAACTCACAAATCTCACCGTCTATGACTTGAATTGTTGTGTAACCTCGGAAGACGGCATACAAGGTCAACCCTACATGTTTCACTACCACGACACAATGCTCGAAGAATTATTACATTTAACTGTTCAAGTGTAAGATTAGCATTTATTTCTATGGATTGGTTCTTCCACCGTTGTATGAAAGGATGAAATCCTCTGTAATATTAAAATAACATTACACGTAATCTTATCTTCATATGTTCTTTCAAAAAAAAAAAAAAACAAATAAATTCCCACGTCAAACAAATAAATTTTAAATTAGAAGACGAAAATTTCCTTCAGCAGAAAGTCACAGGTATGTTCTTTCGACATTCTTAAGGTTACACAACAATATTTAGTTAAAATATTTGCAAGGTAGCTATATAAATAAATTTATTTTTTAAGTAATAATCAGGCTATAAATAGTCCAAAAAAAGTTCTTGATAAAACATAGATATTTAATGTACTTATATTTCAGTTACTAATACTTTAGCAATAAATAAATTTTATTTAATTTATTACGATTTTCAACTTTTTCTTTAAGAAAAGTAATGTTATAAAAATTAAATTATGAAATTATGCTCTTATGTTCATTTTGTTTAATCCATCACTAATTAATTCATATTTAACTACACCTAATATTATTTAAGAAATTTATGTTTTATATTAATTTTTTAAAATTTATTTGTAGTTATAAAATAAATAAAAGTAATTATAAAAAACTAGATATTTAATGTACTTATATTGATGTTTTTATCAGTTACTAGAACTTATTTAACTTTCAAAATAAATAATAAATAAATAAATAAATAAACTCTCTATTTTTTCAAATGTCAGCTATATCATGAATAATACATTAAATAAAAAAGTCCAACTACCTCTAACTGATCTATTAGAAGGAAGTGCTTTCATGTGCAATTTTAATTTTAAACGATTGAAACGGTCTCAAAACCAAAACATCATTCACATATATTCTTATAGATTTCTCAAAAACATAAATAATAAAACTAATTTAATATTATAGCATCTATTAATAAGAGGAACTTGTTCAAGTTCACTGGATTATTTGTTCAAAGTGTTCATTTCAAAGCTCATCCATCAAAATTATCATTTTTTGAGATCAACAAGCTACTCCTTTTATGCTTGAAAGTGCTTGATAGGCTAGCTCATTTATAGACACAAGAAAACTTGCTAGATATATTAATTAACATGCTTGATAAGTCTCGATATAAATTTTTTTTATTTGGAAAATATATAATTGTTTATTTGTAGGCTTGATAAGACTCATTTGTTAAGCTAATGACCATTTTGAAAGTAAAGCCCATTAATAGCTCGATAAGGCTTGTTTATTATTTTATATGAGCCTCTTGATCAAAGTTCGATGAGCATGATATGATCCAAGCATGAGCCGAACACAAACCTAACTTGATCATATATCATTTTAAACAAATCAAACTTGAACACAAAGAGAAAAGCTTGAATTGTGTTCAAACAAGTTAATAATAAACTAACTCAAATATGAACAGACACTTTAGTTGGCCTCAATTCATTTGCATC
Organism: Dendrobium chrysotoxum; assembly: GCA_019925795.1. Lineage (NCBI taxonomy): Eukaryota > Viridiplantae > Streptophyta > Magnoliopsida > Asparagales > Orchidaceae > Dendrobium > Dendrobium chrysotoxum. The sequence continues at coordinate 14,634,338 of CM034300.1, read as the reverse complement.
CCTAAAGACTCTTGAATTGAAATATTTGCATTAGACTTGACATCAGTTTGATTGTTAACTACGCAACTCAACTTGGTTTGTTGATTGGGAGCTTTGGCTACCAACCAAGAGGAATTGGTTTCGTAGCTTGCTTACGTTATGTGTGTGTGAGTTTGCCTTAATTAACCTAAATGTGCAAAAAAAAAAAAAGTATTGTTAACTCAACTAAGCAAATCGATTCCAAAAAACTTAAAATTAATTCAAACTTTTTTCATTCATTACTCACAAGCTTTAAAATTAAACAAGTTAGATTAAGTGTAAATTAGAAATTTTTGAAATTATTTAACATAAAACAAAAAAGTTAAAAATGTATATTATTTTTAGAAATATCTAAAATATAAATTTCAAAAGATAAAAATAAAAGGAGAAACTATAAAAGAACAAAAAATTTTGAATTTATGTAGAGAATATTAACATATATCTAATCATATAATTTGAGTTTTTTTGTGTGCCAAAACATTCATGGTGGTACCAAGAGATGAAGTTTAAAGTTCTAGCTTTATACAAAAATCTATCACACACACACACACACGAGTGACAGGTGTAATAATCATAAAAAGACATCAGATTCTTATGTGAAAGCAAAAAGGGAAAAATCATATAGCCTGTCCTAGTTGAAATGATTCCACTATGGTTTGTAGTTGATTACATATGATGCCCATTCTCAGAAGAAGGTGTTGACTCAATATAGAAAATATAAATTATATAGAGCATATTGCATGATTTGAGTGGGATGATTCCAATGACATGAGAGTTGTTCTCAAGAGAACAATGGCCTATTTGTTTGTTCGGTAGGACTGTAGTCAGGAAACTATGGTCGTAGGGATTATAGTCGGCCGGCTAAGGTCGGAGGGACCATAGTCGGTCGATGATAGCCAGGTGACCATAATTAGTTGATAGTGGTTAGAGGGATCATTGTTCGTTGTTAGTGGTGAGAAGGATTATAGTCGAGCAATGGAAGACGAAGAGACCATAATCGTGTGAAATTGGCCAAAGGGGTCGTGGTTGGGTGACAATGGTTGGCATAACTTTAGTCACTAGGCTACAGAGGTTGGAATGGTCGTAGTCTGATGATAGTGGTCTGAGGAATATTGTCAGGAGGTGACCTAGGTCGAAAGGACCAAAGTCAGGTGACGGTAGTCAAAGGACCATAGGCGGTTGATGATGGATTAAAAATTATAGTTGGCGAGTGATGAAGGACAAATCAATTATGGCTAAGTTATGGTGGTTCAAGGATCGTAGTTGGACATTGGTGGTTTGAGTACTATAATCGAGTGATAGAGGTCCGAGGACCATAGTCGGTGGGCGACTGAGGTTAGAAGGATTATAGTTGGTTGTTGGTGTCCTTTAATTGTAGTCAAGTGTTGGTGGTTCGAGGATTGTAGTCGGTGAGAGACTGATGTTTGGTGATGGTAATCTAAGGACCATAGTCATGTGACTGAGATTAAAGGAATAAAAATTGGGTAACTCAGGTTATAGGAATCATAGTCATAGGGGTGATAATGGTCGAGGGATTATAGTTGGTAGGAGATGGAGGTCAAAAAGTTTATGATTAAGTGACTATGGTCTAAGGGGATATAATTAGATGATGAAGGTTGATTAGACCATTGTCGAGTGATGAAGGTCGGAGGGACCATAGTTGGATGGTAGAGGTCAAATGGAAAATTATTAGGTGATTATGGTTAGAGGGACTATAATCGATGTGGGGTTGGAAGGACCCTAGTCTGGTGATGGTGGTTAGAGGGTCATAATCATTTGGCGACTGAGGTAAAAAGGATTGTAGTTAGGTGATGGTTATCTGAGGAGTATAGTCAAGCAATGAAGGTAAGAAATAATATGGTTTGGATAAGGAGGTTTAAGGACCGTAATTAGATGACACTTGTGTGAGGACCATATTTAGTAGGCAATTGAGGCTGAGGGACCATAATCAGGTGACAGTTATTTGAGTACCACTATTGGCAGGCAATAGAGGTTGGAAGGGCCGTAGTCAAGTGATGATGGTCCAAGGATCATAATTGAGTTGTCATGTGATAAAGGTAAAAATGATCTTGGTCATTCGACTATAATTCAAGGGATAGTAATTGAGAGATTGAGATATGTCAAGGCATAGTTAGGTGATGGAGGTCGGAGGGATCTTAGTAAGGTGACTATGGTTAAATGGACCATTATCGAGCAATAGAGGTTAGAGGGACTGTGATAGGGCGATCCTTATCAGAGTACTATAATTGGAGGGAGAATATGTTTAAAAGGATTGTAATCGAGTGACTGTGTTCCAAGGATCGCAATTTGGAGATTTTGGTTTGAGGACTATAGTCGGTGAGAGATAAAGGTCAGAAGGACCATTATAAGTTGACGATGGTTTAGATGTTCAAAATTAGGCGATCGTGATTTAAGGATTATAGTAGATGAGCGATATAGACCAATAGGGCCATAGTCGGGTCACTATGATTAGAGAAATATAGTTAGGTAATGGTGGTCAGAAAATAATGGCAATATGGATGTTCACCGATAATTGATAGGTGAAAACTAATGGTGATGAGGGTTTGTTGGTGATGGTGCTCAGGTAGAGCTCTGAGATTCATCAAGCTTTTAGAGCTCTCTTGAATATATAGTCCAAGCTCCAACCCCCTCCCCTCTTATGTGATGAGTGTGAGCTTATTTTTACTTTTGGGAGTGGCATGCCCCATAAATTTGGAGAAGATGCAAAGCAAATTCAAAGTGCTCCATCGAGTGGCCCATTTTGATTATATTAATCATGGAGCATTTTTCTAACATTTAAGTATTTTAATGATGTTAGAATTAATTGGTCTTAGGATTTTTGGATTGAACTCGTTGAGATGATCAATCAGACTATAAGCATACCATATTTGAATATCATTTGATCAAACTATAGAAAGTACATATCAAAATAAGAAACAGTTCTATAAGGCATCCTTCAAGAAATTTCATAACTCAAATAAGCATAATATGCTAAAGAAAAAGAGGACTGTACTTCAAAAAATTATCAACAAATTAGAGGATTATCATTAAACAATGAGACGACCTATAGCACTTGTAGATTTTATCTCTGAGCTTCAAATAAACCAATCGAAAGTAGAATATGATGAACAAGAAGATGAACAATCACTCTATGTAGAAACATGTCAAGTCATATAAGTAACATCAAATGCATGCCATAGAAATTCTTTTGAAGATCATGATAGGGGTCAGATGGCAATGTCTCATACAAAAATGAATAAAAAAGATGAACATAGAAATATTAGATCAGTGAAGAATTAGTATGCTGATAAAATAATATCTGAGTTATGTCTGATGGTGCTAAAGATAGATAATAACTTAGAAGAAGTATTATATTTTCCAAGTGAAGATGAGTCAGATCGACAAATAGCTTCACAAATAAGGAGTGGAACGCTGAATGATGACTTTGAACATACAACAAAAATCTTCTAAAGCAAAGAAAATTGATCCTAAAGAAAATATTTCATCAGATGAGGATGAGTCGGATGAACTGGCTCAAGTACAGTTAAGAAGTGGTAAAGTGTTGCCATCGCCACTAAAAAGGGGTTATCAATAAAAATAAGGGAAAAGATATGGTCATCAATTGATGAAATCATCCCTAAAGTCTATAAGAAGAAATATAATATAAACAAAGAGATAGAGTATAATATCATTTCCTATTTAAGAAAAATCCCAACAAAGCGCAGCGTCTAGAAACTCTTCTAATGTTAAAATATCTTCGAGAAACTTTGATACATGCACTTAAAAATCAAAATAGATGTGAAGCATATTTAACAGAAAGATGTTTGAGTGAAGTTCTTCATGCCATAAATGAACTTGTTGTTATATACTCTAAAAAATATCTCATGTTGGGGACTACGAAATATAATCATCCTATATATATCTCGATAGAAAGTGATGGAATCATAATAAAGTGAATCCTAATTGACCTCGAGTCATCGATAATCCTCATAAGTTTGTGCACAATATGATCATTAACCCTAGATATTCAACATCTTGGGCAAGATAAACTTATGCTGCACAACTTTAACGAGAAAGGATAAAAAATTATAAGGCTATTTATTTTTCACCTTAAATTTTGAGAACTATATACATAAGCCACATTCCATATTTTTGATGTAGACACTTCATTCAAGACACTCTTGGGTAGACATTGGCTCCATGAGAATGGTTTATTCCATCAATAATATACCAATGTATGAAATATTTAAAGGATGTAGAAGAGTTCCAGATTTCTGAAGATATACACCATTTATAGTCAATGAAGTGAAAATTTATGATGATATAAAATACCTAATTCCAAATGAAGTGAAGTTGATAAAATCTTTTGAAGTTAAATTATCAACCTCAAGGAGTACAAAATAACCCAAAGAAATTATGAAAAGTTAACAAGAAGAAGGAATGTAACACTAAATCTTCCTAAAAGGGTTAATACATTGCCTAAACCAAATAAAATTGTACTTCATTTCGGAAGTGACATAAAGGAAGATGATGATATCTCAAATACCTATAATCCTTATCATACAAATAGCATATAGTGTATAGTTTCAAGAAGAATGAGTAATATGTCAATTTCAGAAAATACTTTTGTAATTATATTATTTATTCCACAATATTTTAGAGAAATCGTATCTTGTGAGGTCTATGATATTGAAGAGCTTAAAACATTTTATGTACCTTCACTACGTAGAAGTTGTGGACCAGAAAGCTTATTTTATAAACTTGGAGAATATCAAAAATAGAATATTTATTGGCTTGGTAATTTCACTAAAAATGCAGAGATAATTCATAAAAAAAATGTCTAGATATTATCCCAAAAGAATTCAGTAAATGATACAAAAAGTTGGAGTTCATAATATGATTACTTGGCGATGAGAACATTTCTTTCAAAAATATGGCATCAAGAATTATCAAAGATGGGAAGTCATGATACAAAAGGCCTTTAATTTATTGTAGTATAACATACTAAAAAAATGTATGTTATGCAGTAATTGATAAAAATCTGACTACTGAAAATATAGATAAGAATGATGAACAAGACATGGAAGCTAAAAATGCACCAGAGGAACTTGAAGATGGTGGACAGGCTGCTACCATGAATGAGCTTAAGGAAATAAACTTAAGAACTGATGAGGTCCCTTGTCAAACCTTTATTAATACTCTTTTATCCAAGAATAAATTTAAAAAGATAAAAACATTACTTAGTGAATTTCGGGACTGCTTTGCTTGAACATACAATGAAATGCCAGGCTTATCCCTTGATGTTGCTATTTATAAATAATTCATTAAACCATGTGCAATACCTATTAAGCAAGCTCTAAGGTGAATGAGGCTAGAGATTGAAGAATAGATGATTCCAGAAACTAAGAAACTTTTTAAAGCATGTTTCATTCGAGAAAAAAATATGTTGATTAGATAGCCAATATTTTTTCATTGAAAAAGAAGAATGGACAAATTCACACATGTATTGACTTTCGAGATGTTAATTAGGCAAGTCCAAAAGATGATATTTTACTTCCAATATTAGAATTACTAGTTGAAAATATATCCAACAATGATATATTATCATTCATGGATGGATCGTAACGATATAATCAAATTAAAATGTCAGCTTAAGAAGAAAAATATATATATCATTCAAGACTCTTATCAACATATTTTGTTATAGAGTCATCCCATTTGGCTTGAAGAATGCTAGAGCTACAGACCAAAGGGCTATGACATATATATTTAGTGATCTTATCCACTAGAAGGTTGAATGCTATGTGGATGATCTTGATGTTAAATGTATAGATTAAAATAATCATCTCAAAGACTTGGGAATTGTATTTGAAAGGATTAAAATATTTAATCTCATAATGAATCTACTTAAGTGTGCTTTAGGGTCTCCTCAGGAAAGTTTCTCGGGTTATCATCTGCCATTGAGAAATTAAAATCAACCCTAACAAAATCAAAGCGATTAAGGAAATAATGCCGCTAAAGAACCTTTGATAGCTTTGCTCGTTGCAAAGGTAGTTGGCTTTTATTTGATGATTCATATCCAATTCGTCAGATAGGTGCCATTCATTTTTAAAACTGATGTAGAAGAATTCTTGATTCATATGGGATAGAGAATACCAAGAAACTTTTGATAGTACCAAGAGATACCTGTTAAGCCCACCTATTCTTGCAGCACCAATTCCTAGGAAGCCTCTTATCCTATACACCGCAATGTTGGAAGAGTTACTTGGAGCATTGCTAGCTCATCATAATAAAGAAGGCAAAAAGAATTCCCTCTATTATGTTAGTCAAAGGTTTGTTGGAGCATAAATATATTTCTCTCTAATTGAGAAGCAATACCAAGCATTGATTTTTGTTGTTTAGAAAATTTGACATTATATGCTTTCTTATTAAGTCACTTTAATATCAAATATTGATCCATTGAAGTTCTTGATGATAAGACCAATGTTAACAGACCACCTTACCAAATGGGCAGTGATATTTTTACACTTTGATATCATATATGTTCCACAAAAAGTGATAAAAGGGCAAGTCTTAGCAGATTTTCTTGCCATATATGCTATTCCTGTGCACTCGTCATTCAATGCCGATCTACCTGATGAATAAATTCTAGTTGTTCTAAAAAAAGAAAAATTATAAATATGGTAATTGTATTTTGATGGTGCATCTTCAATTAAACCTACCTAACCTCCAAACCTTCCCAAAGCTTGAGCCGATATTAGTCTTATCTTCATAGCACCTAATGAATGGATAATTAGATATTCATTTGGTTTAACTGAACTAAGAACCAATAATGAAGAAGAATATGTAACCTTATTAGCCGGTCTTGAAATTGCTATTTCAATGAAGATTCAAAACCTCAGAATATTGGGTGATTCTCTACTCATTAAAAATCAAGTATTTGGTACTTATAAAATTGACAAGCATGGACTAGTTTACTATCATAGGCAATTTCTCGATAATGAAACAAATTATAAATGTTACACTAATTCAAATATCTCGAGCTTATAATAGTAATTTTCTTGAAAAAATTGACTAATAAAATGGCAAGCATGAATGAAGAGCCTGTGTTAGTCAGTGTCAACATTTGTCATATATTAGAGCGAGCAATTTTATGTTTCCCGTAGGTAGAGGAGTCACCAAATTTAAGCTAACAAGATGAAACTTTGGTTGTTCCTCAACTTACCCAACAAATTATCCTTTAAAATTAGCCTCATAAGCCATAAATATTTACAAGAAGAATATAGATTTTTTTTAGAATTTTGACTAGAATTCTTAAAAATTAAAGAGCAAAATGAATGGAGATAACTTTTTATCGACTTCTTCAGATAAGAGAGCATTATGATATGCGTTTGTCAATAATATACTATATTAATGTTTATTTGATCAAATATGGCTACGATGCTCAGAAAAAGATGAAGTTGACAAAGTTATTTTTGAAGTTTATGAAGGACTATGTGGTGCACATCAATCGGGTCTTAAAATGGCCATTAAAATTAAAATAATGAGTCATTACTGGCCATCAATGGAAAAGGACTACACCAATCATGTGGATAAATATCATGAATGTCAAATTCATGCTGATATTATACATCAACCGCCAAATCTATTACATCCCATTATAGCATCATAACTATTTGAATGCTGGGGGATAGATAAAATAGGGCCAATTGATTCACCATCATTAGCTAGATATTATTTTATATTATTAAAAATAAACTACTTTTTTAAATGGGCGAAAGCATATACACTTAAAGAAGTCACTACTAATTATGTGATTAACTTATTTACTCATAATGTTGTCTACAGATTTTGTGTACTACGCCGTATAATCTTAAATAATAGTCCAACTTTTAAAAGTATTAAGATTTACAGATTTGTTGAGTGACATAAAATGTATTGAGGATATTCATAAATCTATAATCTAAGGGCAAATTGATTGGTAGAAGCCTTCAATAAAGTGTTGGTAAAAATGCTCAGAACGATCCTCATTAAGAATAAAATAGAATGACATACTAAGATGACAATAGTATTATGGGCATATCTTACTACATACAAGGCACCAACAAAAGTAACTCCTTATTATTGGTGTATGGAGTTGAAGTTGTGTTACCACTTGAAGTTGAATTACTATCACTTTGAGTAGTTATTCAGTACGACCTCATGGAATAATAAAATGCACGCTTACGAATGAAAGAGCTTGATACACTGGATGAAGTCAAGCTCTAAGCCCAATAAATTTTAGAAATTTATCAAATAAGATTGATAAAATCTTTTGACCAAATGGTACTGAGAAGACCAAATATCCTACACCAAATAATTGGTGATAAATTTGAACCAAATTGGGAAGGACCATTTATGATTTAAAAGGTATACAAGGGAGGAGACTATCAAATCATTAATATGGAAGGTCGATGATCTAAGCTCCTCGTTAATGGGAGTATCTTAAGAAATATTATTCTTAGAAAAAAGAAGCTGAAGATAATTTCCTTACAAAGAAAAAAATATTTATAAGATTTCTTAAAAATTCTCCTACAAGACATAGGACATTTTAAAGTTTTATAAAAAAATACTAAAAGTCTAATGATAGTTAAAATTTTCCCTTAAGATAGGAGGCATTTTAAAGTTAAAAAAATGAAAAATATAATGATAGTTGAAATTTTCCTTTAAGACAGTGGCATTTTAAATATTTATTTAGGTTAATAATATTTTCCAAATAAATATTTAAAATCATTCATGATGCTATCAATACATAAATGTAGGTTGAAAGCCAATGCCTTCCAGTAAATATATGATCATTATAAATATTGAAGATTCATCATCAAATTTCCCAAAATCTTGAATTTTAGATTAAATTGATATTTTGACCTGACAACCTCAAGAAATGAAGTTAAAAAGCATGAGCTGTTATAGTACAAGTCCAACACTCAAACAAGTTAATATTAGTCTTAATAAGCCTATATATGGTCGAGTCGTAGATAGCTTTACCAACTCAATAAGCCATGATAAGATGCCATAATAAAAAAACACCTATTTTGTTAACCTTATGATAAATAATATCAAGTTCGATGTTTGTCAAACTTTTCAAATCAAAGTAATTTAGATTCAAAAGATTTCCTCAGCTAACAAATGGATTGAAGAAAAATCTAGAAGAAAATTCTCAAAGGGCTATGTGGTGCACATCAATCGGGTCCTAAAATGGCAATTAAAATTAAAATAATGAGTTATTACTGGCCATCAATAGAAAAGGACTACACCAATAATGTCGATAAATATCATGAATGTCAAATTCATGTTGATATTATACATCAACCGCCAAATCTATTGCATCCCATTATAGCATCATAACCATTTGAATGCAGGGGGATAGATAAAATAGGGCCAATTGATTCACCATCATTAGCTAGATATTATTTTATATTAGTAATAATAAACTACTTTTCTAAATGGGCTAAAGCATATACACTTAAAGAAGTCACTACTAATTATGTGATTAACTTATTTACTCATAATGTTGCCTACAGTTTTGGTGTACTACACCATGAAAGTTCGAAAGGGATGTTAAGCCCTACTGAACTAGTCCCGAGGCTAACCAAGAGGGGGGGTGAATTGGTTATTTAAAAATTTCACGATAACAACAAAAATCTTTTCGATACTTAGCAGCGGAAACAAGTAACCAATAACGAAAAGATCAACCAACGATAATCACCCAAGCAGTTTATATTGAAAAGTAAAGTACAAAACTGAATCAGAAAAGCAAACCAGATTTTATAGTGGTTCGGTCAACTTGACCTACGTCCACTCCCCGGAGCCTCCCCTCCGGGTATTGCACTAAACGAAAGTGACTCTCCTTTTGCTCCCACAGTAAGGCGGAGAAGCCTGTACAAAATACCTCCTTTTCACCACAAAGTGAGGCAGAGAACCTGACCTCCTTTCGCTTCCTCCTGAAGCAGGCAGAGAACCTTCGAACTCCTTTTGCTTCCACCTGAAGCGGGCAGAGAACCCCGGATCTTCTTGCGAACGATCCTCCCACGAAGAACACCGACTAGACGACAGACGACGAGCGGAGAAGACGACTCTGATCCGTGCTTGGAGCAACCTTAGTGAATCCCTCACTAACTCCCCCTCACAAGATCTCTTCTCTCTCTCCCAACTCTCTCTTCTCTCTAGGGTTTCTCAGGGAAGGAAGGCAGCAAAAGATTTTTCCAACAATTGGAAAATGTTCTTTTAAAGGAGGGCTTAAAATTTGCCCTAAATCTCAACTGGTCGGCCAATATTGTCCAGGACGATAGATCGTCCTGTACGATCAGTTCAAATTCAGCTGATTCAGTCTGGACGATTAGGCTCTTCTGGACGATCAGTAGAAAAAGTTGTTCATATCGTCCCGTACGATACTACGATCGTCCGGGACGATTAGTGCAAATTGAGGAAAATCGTCCAGAAGACAGTTCGGGTCGTCCAGAGAAATCTGTGCTGGACGACCAAAAAATGACTTGATCATCCAGGACGATTTGGACATCGTCCTGTACGATCAGTTCAAAAAGGCCCAAAATCGTCCTGAACACAGTTCGGGTCGTACAGCTGAAATGTACAAGACGATCACGATCGTCCAGGACGATGTGATCGTATCAATTAAATATTAATTGCTTTCCTTAATTACCAGACTAATTTAGGCATGATTGTAGTCCATCGTCCAGGACGATACACGTATCGTCCGGGACGATCAGACCAAAATACTTAAAATAAAACTTGCCTAACTTAATCTGGCGGCTGGAAATTTCTGATTTGAGCATATCATCCCGTACGATCCAAAGATCGTCCAGGACGATCTGCTTAATCAGACCCTCTTAACTTAGTCGCCCTAATTAGGGTTTCTGTTTTAACTGGATCGTCCAGGACGATGATACTATCGTCAAGGACGATCTGAACAAAATTTTAACAGAAACTCTAATTCACTCAATCTCTCTCCCTGAGTGTGTGTGTGCAAGGTTACTTAGCTAGGGAATCAGTTACATTACACTTGACTCAATAAAGGAAAAATCATACATTTGACACACTTGGACCCGATCTTGAGTTGGCTTGAGTAGCTCGCGGTCTTTTGTGCCTGAAACTGATTTGCCAAGCAAAACACACTGGAAACATGTTTGTCATCATCAAAACCAGATTTGCAACAATCTCCCCCTTTTTGATGATGGCAAATATTTGTAAAGTAGTCTGAAAATAAAATGAAACTAAGAAATCAAACAAAACAAACATTTTTTAAATTTTCATTTAACAGCTCAAACAATACAGACAACATGAAAATGGAACATAGAAACAGACACGACTACAACTGACTCCCCCTTTTGACATCACAAAAAAAGGAGGAGGAAAAAATAGAACACTGAAATAAAACATAACATAGAACAACTACAAAAGCAGGAAACTAAAACAGAGGTGGATCCTGATCGGAAGGAGGAGGCGGTGGTGGAGGATTGAGGTAATGGTGAATGGCCTGAAATTGAGCTCCGAACCAGGCCATGTCCTGGTTATGCTGCTGTTGCTGCTGCGCAACGTAGTCCGTGAACCGTGCCACCCACTGGTCAAAACGCTGCACCAGGTGGTCAAAGGGAGAGGCAATGCGAAGGGGAGCAGGTGCCTCGGCTGCCGCAGGAGCGGGAATGGCCGCTTCTTCCTCTTCCTCAACATCCGGGGCGGGCTCCGGATGTAGTCGGGTGCTGTGAAGGACATGGAAGGCATTGTTGGTGAGGAAGTGAGTAGGAACATCTAGGGCTACAGGATATTGCAGGTCATACTTGGTTTCAAGAGCATAGGCAATGAGATGTCCTAAGGCTAGATTTGGGCGACGGCGATGACCTGGATCTCCAATGGTGGTAAGGTGCTCAAGGTATCGGATAATGAGATCGGCGGCATTGAATTCCCTACGGGCCATGATGTAGTAGGTAGTCAAGGACAGGAGGGGGGTGATTTGAATTCGATCCCCCGCCTTTGGAATGACGGAGGAACGAAGAACATGTTGGATAGTCCTGGCGTCTTTCAGAAGTGTAGAACAGGCATTGTCATGGTAAAGGGCATTTGTATTGCGGAGGAAATGATTGGCGACACTCCAATCATAGTCTGGGTCGGTGGTAAGTGTGTGGAGTTTGTCGCCAGTTATAGACAAGTGGAGAATGGAGTGAAAGTCCTGATAGGTGAGTTCAACAGGGCGCTGATTGACATAGGACCGGAGAGTGGAGTAGTCGGCGGTAATCCTTAGGTTCGCGAAGAAAACGCGAAGAAGTTCGGAATTAAAGGGAAAAGCGAGGGTGAGGATGAAGGTGAGGGAGGTGTGGGCGAATAGATCAAGGACAGGATATGTGAGTGTACGGGGATTTACTATTTTTGAAGGCGTGATCCCCACCTCGCAGTATCGCTAAAAGGCAGCCTGATCGGCTGCATTAGGGAAGCGAGGATCAACCGGCCCCCGGGAGGAACTGGCACCCTTCTGACGGGAACGCTTGCCACCAGCCATGAGGATTTGAGAGAGTAAGGAGGAGAAGTGGAGTGGAGAAAACCGGTGTGAAAAAAACTCAAGAAATCTGCTGTTTATAAAGAAAACGGACTGATCGTCCCGTACGATCGAGACATCGTTCGGGACGATCGGGGCATTTATGTCGTCCTGTACGATTGGTCAAAAAGGCGGTCCGATCGTCCAGTACGATCAGATATCGTCCGGGACGATTAGACACAGGTGATCGTCCCGAGGAGTCAGCTGGACGACCGTTGATGAAAAGGTATCGTCCCGGACGATTAGGTGGATCGTCCAGGACGATTTACAATAAATATGTTGGATGAGCCGAATTTAAATCGTCCAGCGGCTTGACAGGTGGATCGTCCGGGACGATAAATGGATCGTCCGGGACGATGGGCAATAATTGGTGCAATCTCAGCCGTTTGATCAGATCAGGAGGATATGGATCATATCGTCCAGGACGATGTGAGTATCATCCGGGACGATCACCAATAATTGGAATTTTTCAGCATCTGGAGCAGTGGAGGGGCGATTCTGAACGAATCGTCCAGGACGATGTTTATATTGTCCAGGACGAAGTGGATCGTCCAGGACGATATGTGTATCGTCCAGGACGATGTGAAGAAAACAGAACAAGATGGATGATGAAGATGACCGATCAGGATTCCAAAAACACAATTATGTAAATCAAAATGCCACGAAAAAAAAACTCACAGAAGAAAAAACATGAAAAAGCAAAGTTTTTTTTTTTGATCAAGCTGCTCGAGTAAATCAGAATTTTTCCTTGATTTTATATTCAAAAACCAATAAGAGAACGATTGACAACGCTGAAATCCAGAAAAGGTTAAAAAATCGACTTTCGTAACTCCTACCCCGGGCACCTTATCGATGCACACCTCTTTCAAAACAAAAATCTGATTCAGAAGAAAGGACATTAGATTTGAAAAGAGATCCTTTCAAGCCTCGTTCCAGAAAAATATCTGATATAATAGTGTTACAAAGTAAAAAATCAGAAATCAAGATTTTCAAACTCAAGCTTTTGAACGTATTAAGTGACACACCAGTTTTTTTCTCAGACATTTAAAGATCTGAAAGAGAAGAAAGCTTAGGTTGGGCTCATTTTGTGCCTCTTTTTTTTTTCAATTTATTTGGCGCACTGCGCATCTTTTGATTTTTGATTCACTTTGTGTATTTGGCATTTTCACATCTTTTCAGTTTTGGGCTCATTTTATGCCTCTTTTTCAATTTGGTTGGCGCACTGCGCATCTTTTGTAAGCTTTCTCCTTTTCATAATCATTAAAGAGTCTCAGCTGTGAATCTATCTTCCAGACATAGGAGATGACTCTCCACAGTAGGGAAGAATGATTCACAAATCAAAAAACCACACATCATATGATAAATACAATCACTTGGTTTTAGAAAATCAAACTAATGACTCAAGACTTTGAAAAACACTAGTGATATGAGGTAGATTACTGTAGGAAGATAAAATAATCTCTATCTCAAAAGAAAACTAACATTTTAATTTTGAAGAGGATTTTTATCCAAAAGAAACCATACACCAGTAAAGGAGTTAGAGGAAGAGAAACAATCATCAATGTTTCTTCCCTTTAACAGATTCAATGGAATCAATCACTGCTTACCAGCTTCCAAATCAAAACAAGGTAAAAACTCCCAGTCAGAAATTCAGATTATCAAAAGTAGTGAGCGGTGATCAGATTTTGAAAAACATAAAATAGTAAGTGCAAGATATGAACCAGTGAATAAAAAAAATAGGTATAAAATCATATCAGAGTAAATACTCAAATCAAACTAACAATAAGGCTAAAACAGAAATCAGCAAAAGACATAAAATCAACTGAAAGTAAATAATCAAAGCCAAAAACTAACTAACAGAAATCAGAAATCAACAAACTAAACCTAACTAACAGAAATCAGAATACCAATCAGAAAGATAATAAATCAGCAGTCATCAGAATCAAGCATTTATATCAATCACTCCTAATCTGGTTCTCAAAATGCTGAATGAGTCAAAGGCCAGTGGTTTAGTGAATATGTCAGCCAGCTGATTTTCAGTTGCTACATGATGTAGCTCAATGTCCCCTTTTGTAACATGGTCCCTAATGAGGTGATGCCTAATGTCAATGTGTTTGGTCCTAGAATGTTGGATTGGATTCTTAGAGATACAGATGGCACTGGTATTATCACACAGAACAGAAATTGTGCCAACGGGTACTCCTAAATCCAAGACTTGTTGTTTCAACCAAAGAACTTGGGCCACACAACTTCCTAAGGCAATGTACTCAGCTTCAGCAGTGGAAAGTGCAACTGAGTTCTATTTTCTACTGGACCAGGAGACTAACGACTGTCCTATGAATTGACAAGTCCCAGAGGTACTCTTCCTATCCACCCTACACCCCGCAAAGTCAGAGTCAGAATATCCAATGATCTCAAAAGAGGTGCTGTACCTAGGGTACCAAATTCCTAGGTTTGGGGTCCCTAAAAGATATCTAAGAATTCTCTTAACAGCAGTCAAGTGGGACTCTTTAGGATCAGCCTGAAACCTAGCACAAAGACAGACACTAAACATGATATCGGGTCGGCTAGCAGTCAGGTAAAGCAGTGAACCTATTATCCCTCTATACTTCTTCTGATCAACAGATTTTCCATTTGAATCCTTATCTAACTGAACTGAGGAGGGCATGGGAGTATTGATTGGCTTGGCTTTGTCCATTTCATATTTCTTCAAAATGTCCTTAGTGTATTTTGATTGATTGAGAAAAGTTCCATCATCTATTTGCCTTATGCTAAACCCCAAAAAGTAGGACAATTCTCCCATCATACTCATCTCAAACTCCTTACTCATTGTTTTGGAAAACTCATCACATAAATATTTATCAGAAGATCCAAAAATTATATCATCAACATAAATCTGGACAATGAGTAAGTCATCTCCTATTCTCCTCAGAAAAAGGGTGGTGTCTACGCTCCCCTTAACAAACTCTCTTTCTAACAGGAATGTGCTAAGCCTCTCATACCAAGCTCTGGGTGCCTGTTTCAATCCATATAAGGCCTTTTTTAATTTATAGACATAACTTGGATATTGGGAACTCTCAAAACCTGGGGGTTGTTCTACAAAAACATCTTCTTTAATTACCCCATTTAAAAAGGCACTCTTGACATCCATTTGAAACAGCTTAAATCCCTTGTAACAGGCAAAGGCTAGTAGCACTCTAATGGCTTCCAATCTAGCTACAGGGGCAAAAGTTTCCTCAAAATCTATCCCTTCTATCTAATTATACCCCTTAGCCACCAATCTTGCCTTATTTCTCACCACCACACCAGAATCATTCATCTTATTCTTAAAGACCCACTTGGTTCCCACAATACTTTGGTTTCTAGGTCTTTCTACTAACTCCCAAACATCATTCCTTACAAATTGATTCAATTCTTCCTGCATAGCTAAAATCCAAAACTCATCCGACAAGGCTTGATTGATGTTGGTGGGTTCAGTCATTGAGATAAAGGCAGAATGGTTTACTTCCTTCCTAAGTCCATGCCTAGTCCTAACACCTTCAGAAGGGTCTCCTAAGATCAGTTCTTTAGGATGACTCGAAGAATATCTCCAATCTCTAGGCAATGTGGTTTGAGATTCTACCCTTTCCTCCAACTCTGGCCTCCAGCGAAATGAATTGATTTGCATCTCCAGTCATATGTCTTGAACATCCGCTGTCCAGGTACCACATGCTCTCACGAGGTCTTGTGTGAGAGCACACCTACAAAATCATCAAATGTCAGTCTTAGGAACCCAAACAGGTTTGGGTTCCTTCTTATGAAAAGAAGAATGCGATGCATGTGTGCTGTGCTGTGCAACAGGCAGTTTGGGTCTCCACACCCAATGTGTACTACGGTGAACAGTATAAGTGTGTGATATGTGTCCTAACATGCCACATGAAAAACATCTAACACCAGGAAAAGGATTAACTAAACGTCGTGAGTGATAGTGCCTCTTCCTAGTAGTGTATGAAACATGCTTTGAAGAACTTGCAACAGACTTTTTAAAAGGTGGCGGTGCATAAAATTGTTCAAAAGTAGGCGGTGTTTTGTTATTTTCAAAAGAACTGATTTTCACTTTCAAAAACTCAATGTGTTTGTTTAAACTTCCAATTTCAAACGTTTTTGCACTTTCAATACTTTCTAACTCAGATGCCAAATCATTCACTTTCTTAAAAGCAAGTTCTAATTCAACATGCGCTGTTTTTAACAAGTTATGCTCAACAATTAAATCAGAATGCTTTTTATTCAGTTCATCAAACTCATCTAGTAAAGACATGTGATTGCTATCAATGGTGGAATGATCCTTAATCAACACTTCATGCTCTTTTTGCAAAGTCAGATAATCTAGTTTCAAACTAGCATGGGTTTTCTTAAGCTTCCTATATGATGTATGAATCTTTTCAGAAACTTCAAATAACTGATCGTAAGTAAGCTCACATACCTCTTCCTGGTCGGACTGACCAGGGTGATCATCAGCCATCAAACACAAGTTTGTTTCCTCCTCTTCAGCTTCAGTCTCAGAAGAGTCGGATGCAGAGTCTGCCCAGAACGCCTTCTGAATCCGCTTCTTGTCCTTTCTGAACTTTGGTTTCTCCTCACCCTTCTCCTTGCTTGGATGAGCTTTAAGTGTCGGACAATCAGCCTTAATGTGTCCGGGCTTCCTGCATTCAAAACAAACCGATTCAGATGAACCCTTAAAGTTTTTATTGAACTTACCCTTGTTCCACTTCTGATGGTTCTTATGTTTCTTCCTTAGAAAGCTTTTGAATTACCTTGTGATTAAGGCAACATCATCGCTATCAGACCCGGAAGTGCTAGCATCTGAATCTTTGGCCTTTAGTGCCACTGTCTTCTCTTTCTTGCGTTCACCTGCATCAAGTTGCCTTTGGTTCACCCCTTGCTCGTAAGCAATGAGTGATCCAAGTAAGCTGTCAATAGAGTAAGTATTTAAATCTTTGGATTCAGTAATAGCAGTAATCTTAGCATCATAAGAAGCAGGCAAACATCTAAGAATCTTGTTCACTCTTTCGTAGTTGGTAAGTTCTCTACCTAAAGCATGCAAAGAGGTAACAATCTGAGTGAACCTTGTGTACATTTCTGAAATAGTCTCACTAGGTTTCATGCGAAAAAGTTCATAATCATGTAACAAGATGTTTAACCTAGACTGTTTGACTTCAGTTGTACCTTCATATGTTATACATAATCTATCCCAAATCTCTTTTCCCGTTGTATAAATAGAAACACGCATATAGTCCTCAGATTTTAAAGCACAAAAGAAATAGTTCAAATATTTGGCATTTAACTGTGCTAAATCACGATCATCAAACGTTCAATCAGCAAACGGCAATTCAGTTTTCACATTGTTAACCATTCGAAAAGGTGGTTCGTATCCGTCCTTAATTAACATCCACATGCGATAATCAATAGACTGAAGAAAAGTAGACATGCGTGTTTTCCAAAAATCAAATGGAATGTTATCAAACAACGGTGGTCTAGTTATAGAATAACCTTCAGCAGTATTACGATTGTTACAGTTAGCCATGGATCAAATTCAAAAGTTTTTAAACAGAAATTTTGAATCCCGCTTTGATACCACTTGAAAGTTCGAAAGGGATGTTAAGCCCTACTGAACTAGTCCCGAGGCTAACCAAGAGGGGGGGTGAATTGGTTATTTAAAAATTTCACGATAACAACAAAAATCTTTTCGGTACTTAGCAGCGGAAACAAGTAACCAATAACGAAAAGATCAACCAACGATAATCACCCAAGCAGTTTATATTGAAAAGTAAAGTACAAAACTGAATCAGAAAAGCAAACCAGATTTTATAGTGGTTCGGTCAACTTGACCTACGTCCACTCCCCGGAGCCTCCCCTCCGGGTATTGCACTAAACGAAAGTGACTCTCCTTTTGCTCCCACAGCAAGGCGGAGAAGCCTGTACAAAATACCTCCTTTTCACCACACGGTGAGGCAGAGAACCTGACCTCCTTTCGCTTCCTCCTGAAGCAGGCAGAGAACCTTCGAACTCCTTTTGCTTCCACCTGAAGCGGGCAGAGAACCCAGGATTTTCTTGCGAACGATCCTCCCACGAAGAACACCGACTAGACGACAGACGACGAGCGGAGAAGACGACTCTGATCCGTGCTTGGAGCAACCTTAGTGAATCCCTCACTAACTCCCCCTCACAAGATCTCTTCTCTCTCTCCCAACTCTCTCTTCTCTCGAGGGTTTCTCAGGGAAGGAAGGCAGCAAAAGATTTTTCTAACAATTGGAAAAAGTTATTTTAAAGGAGGGCTTAAAATTTGCCCTAAATCTCAACTGGTCGGCCAATATCGTCCAGGATGATCGGTAGATCATCCTGTACGATCAGTTCAAATTCAGCTGATTCAGTCTGGACGATTAGGCTCTTCTGGACGATCAGTAGAAAAAGTTGTTCATATCGTCCCGTACGATACTACGATCGTCCGGGACGATTAGTGCAAATTGAGAAAAATCGTCCAGAAGACAGTTCGGGTCGTCCAGAGAAATCTGTGCTGGACGACCAAAAAATGACTTGATCGTCCAGGACGATTTGGACATCGTCCTGTACGATCAGTTCAAAAAGGCCCAAAATCATCCTGAACACAGTTCGGGTCGTACAGCTGAAATGCACAAGACGATCACGATCGTCCGGGACGATCCTGCGATCATCCAGGACGATGTGATCGTATCAATTAAACATTAATTGCTTTCCTTAATTACCAGACTAATTTAGGCATGATTGTAGTCCATCGTCCAGGACGATACACGTATCGTCCGGGACGATCAGACCAAAATACTTAAAATAAAACTTGCCTAACTTAATCTGGCGGCTGGAAATTTCTTATTTGAGCATATCGTCCCGTACGATCCAAAGATCGTCCAGGATGATCTGCTTAATCAGACCCTCTTAACTCAGTCGCCCTAATTAGGGTTTCTGTTTTAACTGGATCATCCAGGACGATGATACTATCGTCCAGGACGATCTCAACAAAATTTTAACAGAAACTCTAATTCACTCAATCTCTCTCCCTGAGTGTGTGTGTGCAAGGTTACTTAGCTAGGGAATCAGTTACATTACACTTGACTCAATAAAGGAAAAATCATACATTTGACACACTTGGACCCGATCTTGAGTTGGCTTGAGTAGCTCGCGGTCTTTTGTTCCTGAAACTGATTAGCCAAGCAAAACACACTGGAAATATGTTTGTCATCATTAAAACTAGATTTGCAACACACCATATAATCTCAAATAACAGTCCAGCTTTTAAAAGTATTAAGATTTACAGATTTGTTGAGTGACATAAAATGTATTGTGGATATTCATAAATTTATAATCTAAGGGCAAATAGATTGGTAAAAGCATTCAATAAAATGTTGGTAAAAATGCTCAGAAAGATCCTCATTAAGAATAAAATAGAATGGCATACCAAAATGACAACAGAATTATGGGCATATCTTACTACATACAAGGCACCAACAATAGTAACTCCTTATTATTGGTGTATGGAGTTGAAGTTGTGTTACCACTTGAAGTTGAAGTACTATCACTTTGAGTAGTTATTCAGTACAACCTCATGGAATAATATAATGCACGCTTACGAATGAAAGAGCTTGATACACTGGATGAAGTCATGCTCTAAGTCCAATAAAGTTTAGAAATTTATCAAATAAGATTGATAAAATCTTTTGACCAAATGGTACTGAGA
>CM034300.1:14520921-14613487 GCA_019925795.1 Dendrobium chrysotoxum | reverse complement strand
ATAATACGATGGAAACTTCCATCACAAAATCATCGTAATTTCAGAGAAAAAAATTCATCGCAAAGTCCCGCTGCAATTTGCTGATTTTCTGGTAGTATAATAAGCCAATATCCTTAAAGTTTTATAACAACACATATAAACAATAGTTAAAGATAAAAATCAACAAACAAACTAATCAAATATATATCAAGAAAAATAGAAGTTTGGAACGTTCCAATAAGCTTATCATGATGTAACCAAAAAGTTCAAAAACCTATCTTAAGCAAAAAACAAGTTGAAATAAGAAGACTTAAACCTAAAATGGTGAAGCCAATCCTCAAGCTTATTTCATTCCTATAAATATAACTATTTTTAAATATAATAAAAAATTGAGAAGCCCAAAGTTTCTTGAAATCATAAAAGTAATCATAAACAATAAGTTTATTAGAAAATATAATATTAATTAAGACTAATGTTGAAGTTCAATCCAAAATAAAAAATCCATTGTGATGCAAAGCTCGATATCGAATAAAAGTTATTTTAGTTCAGTCTGAAAAACTTTTAACTTAATAAAAAATGTATAAGCAATAATATACTAGCCACAATTATGTTTAATAAAGCCACCACCAGCTCCAATGCATTAAAGGATGAAAACAAGAATTAGAGTTTTAGTTTTACTTTCTTAAACTTAGATTTTAACAAACAAACCGATCAAAACTTTCTATCTGTAGGTTCGGAAGGAACTAATTACAAGGAGTGAAAAAAGTTAATACATCTAGCAAGGAATATAAAGATGATAAGTTAACATTGTATAACCTTGTAATACAATGTTTTGAACTTGTCATTTCTCTTGGTCATTTGGCTCATCTCTAGATGGATCCCATCACTATTTTACTGTTACCTTTTTTGTTTCCTATTCGTTTTTGGGATCTCCTGAAGCGTCTACCGGAGAAATTTTAGGCAAGTACGGGCTATGATTAATCTATCTTGTCTCCAGTTTTCTTCTCTTTAGGTTGTCATCTCGACAGCTAGGTCCTTCCCGTTGAACAGTTGTTTCAGTAACTAGGGGAATATCTTCTATGACTGGATTTTGCTGCTTAGGGTAAAAGTGTGTTCTCATGCACATTTTGAGGGCAAAAGTGTGTTCTCTTACACATTTTGAGGCCAACATTTTGTTATTAGCTATTATTTTTTGTTATAGTTTGCTCTCTTTCTTAAGCATTACTCCTTTTTGATGTAGCTCAATATAATTTTTATCCATTCATTTTCAATGACTTTTTGTTTGACTCCATATTTTAATTTTATTTTATATAGTTAATGAAATCCCCACGCCATATATATATAGTTTCATGGTTTTTGTTGGTTATGAGGTTTACTGGTTTATTATATATAGTTAATGACTCCTTTTTGGTGTTTCCTGGTTTATGCTGGTTATGAGGTTTACTGTGGGCTGGAGTTTGTTTTGGTAAATTAGTTTTATTATTTATATTTTTTTATCTACCCTATACAATGCAAAATTAGAATCTGAATATCCTAAGATTTCAAATGTGGCACTGTGTCTAGGATACTAAATTCCTAAGTTTGGGGTCCCTATTAAATATCCAAGGATTCATTTTACAGCACTCATGTGGGATTCTTTTGGGTCAGCCTAAAATTGAGCACAGACATATACACTAAACATTATATCCAATCTGCTGGCAGTTAAATAAAGAAGTGATCCAATTATTCCCCTATACTTATTCTGGTCTACTGACTTTCCATTTGGATATTTATCTAATTGAATGTTAGAACTCATGGGAGTATTCATGGACTTAGCATTGTCCATTTCATACAGTTATAGAATATCCTTGATGTACTTAGATTGGCTAAGGAATGATGTTCGTGGGTTCAATCATCAAAATAAATATAGAATGACTAACTTCCTTCCTAAGTCCATGCCTAGTTTTCACACCTTCTGATGGGTCTCCTAGGATCAATTCTCTAGGATGACTAAAAAAATATTTCCAATCTCTAGGCAAACGCTCTTGAGGTTCTACTCTATTCTCTATGGCAATGGTTTCTACCCCTTGAGTGACTTCAACTTCTTCTTCTTCAGGATTAGGTTCAGATATCTTATCCGACTCATCAAATATAATATGGGTAGACTCTCTACTACAAGGGTCCTCTTATTAAAGATTCTATAGGCTATACCTATGGATGAATAGCTTAAGAAGACGCCTTCATCAGATTTATGATCAAATTTTCCTAAGGGTGACTTACTATTGATTAAGATGAAGCATTTGCAACCAAAATATATAGGTGAGAAAGATTAGGAGTCCTACCCTTAAGCAGTGCATAGGGTATCTTATTAAGTTTTAGTCTAACATTCATCCCATTTAAAATATAACAAGTGGTATTCTCTACTTCTGCTCAAAAGTATTTAGGAAGAGTGTATTCAGCTAACATTGCCCTAGCAGCTTCAACCAAGGTTCTATTCTTTTTTTGGCTATTCCATTTTACTAAGGGGTCCTAGGGGCAGAGAAGTTATGTTCTATTCCTATCTCTTGACAAAATAATTCAAACTTATCATTCTCAAATTCTCCACCATGATCACTATGGATAGTTGAAATTTCACATCCAAATTTCTTTTGAATCCAAGTGGAGAACGTTCTAAACACTTCAAAGGACTCATTCTTGTGTGCTAAGAATTTTACCTAAGTAAACATAGAGTAGTCATCCACTATTACAAATCCATAAGACTTCCCTCCTAGGCTAGCTGTACTAATAGGTCCAAATAAGTCCATGTGAAGAATTTCTAGTGGCCTAGTAGTGTTGATATACTTGATTGAGTGAAATGATGGTTTTATTAATTTTCCTAGTTGGCAGGCATCACATAGGTGGTCCTTGGTGAAGTCTAACTTAGGTATGCCTTTAACTAGTTCTTTCTGAGTAATATTCTTAAGTGTTTTCATGCTAGCATGGCATAGTCTCCTAGTCCACAGCCAAGAGTCATCAGCTAATATCAAATATAGAGGATTTGAGTTTTCTATATAGTTCAGGTCCAACATATAAATATTATTTATCCATTTTCCTTTTAACATAAGTTTATCGTCTAAGCTAATCACATATTTGTTAGAAAGAAACTTTATATCGAAACTCTTGTCATACAGTTGACTAATACTTAAAAGATTATGCTTTAAACCATCAACTAACAAAATATTTTCAATTACAAAATTTTTAGAATTTCTAATGATACGTAAGCCCACCACTTTCCTAGTGGTGTTGTCTCCTAAAGTCACCTTGCCTCCTGACCTGACCTCAAGTGTCATGAACTGCTTCACGTCTCCAATTATATGTCTTGAGTAGCCACTTTCCAAATACGACATTCTCTCACTAGGTCTTTTATGAGATTATCCCTACAATGTCAATCAAAGATTAGTTTTGTAATCCCAAGTGAGTTTGGGTTCCTCCTTATGCTTGAATGAATGTGATGAATGCATGTTATGATGTGATGAATGTAGTTTAGGTCTCTACACTAGATGTGTTCTATAGTGAATTATGCAAGTGTGGGCTATGTGACCTAGCATGCCACAAGAATAACACCTAACATCGGGAAATGGGTTCACTAATCTACGGGGCTGATAGTATCTCTTCCTAGGTTTGGATGGTACATGCTTTGATGATTTTGAATGAGATTCTTCAAGTGATGGCAGTTTATAAAATTGAGCAAATGTAGGAGGTGTTTCATTATTCTCAAGTGCATGAATTTATACACTTAGAAATTTATATTCTTTTTTAAGACTTATAATTTTGTATTTTAGTGCATGCTCACTACTATTTAGCTCAGATGCAAGTTCTTCTAATTCTTAAAATGTATTTTCTAGTTCAACATGTGAGGACTTCAAGGAATCATGTGCAGTAGTTAATTCAACATGCTTCTTATTTAATGCATCAAATTCATCAAACAGAGACATGTGATCTCTATCCAAGTCAGAATGTTCCTTAACTAAACTAGCATGCTCATTTTACAATGTATTAAAATAAATGTTAAGACTAGCATGCATTTTTTTAAATTTTCTATACAAATTATGAATTTTTTTAGAAATAACTAAAGTTCATCGTAAGAAAGTTGACATACCTCATCTTGATCTGATTGATCATGGTTATTATTAGTCATAAGACATAAATTCGTTACCTCCTCCACTTCTTCTTCTTCTGATGATTCTGAAGCAGAGTCGACCCAAAATGCTTTTTATGCCTTTATTTTTCCCTTCTTTTACTTTGACTTTTCCTTACCCTTCTCTTTGGTTTGATGAGTCTTTATATTGGGGTAATCAGCTTGGAGATGACCTGATTTATTGCACTAAAAATAAATTATGTTAGACATAATTTTTGTATTCTTTGAGCTCTTGCCTTTATTCCAGCTATTTTGATGACGCCATTGCTTTGTTTTCAAAAAATTTTTGAACTAACGAGTCATCAAGGCTATGTCGTCATCTTTCTTCGTTGCAGAATTGTCACTTTTAGAATTATTCATTTTTAGAGCTACAGTTTACTCCTTCTTCTTTTCACCTGCATCACTTTACCATTGACTCAATCCTTGCTTGTAGGCAATGTGCAACCCAAGTAAATTATCACCTGAATAAATATTTAAATCTTTGGACTCAGTTATTGCAATTATTTTTATATCATACGTGCTAAGTAAACATCATAGAATTTTATTCACTTTTTCAGAATTAGATAACTCTCTTCCTAAAGCATGCCAGGATGTCACAATCTGGGTGAATCTAGTGTACATTTTAGATATAGTTTCATTAAGTTTCATGCAGAAGACTTCATAATCATGTAGCAGTTTATTTAGCCTAGATTATTTGACCTCACTGGTTCCTTCGTATGTGATACACAATCTATCCCAAATCTCCTTACGAGTACTACAAGTAGACACTCGTATATAATCTTCTGATTTTAATGCACAAAAAAAAATAATTCAAGCACTTTGTATTTAATTGCACAAGTTCCCTATCCTCAGTACTCCATTCATTAAATGATAAGTCAATTTTAATTCCATTCAAAATATAAAACGGTGCAGAGTAACCATCTTGAACCAACATCCACATGCGATAGTCTATAGATTGCAAAAATGTAGATATATAAATTTTTCAAAAATCAAATGATATATTATCAAATAAAGGTTGACGGGTTATCGAATAACCCTCTGCAGTGTTACGGTTACCAAACTATGCCATGGATCGTATGTTTCTAGGTTTTCTAAAACACTATTTTGAAACCCCTCTCTGATACCACTTAAAAGTTCAGTGTGCGCCAAGAGGGGTGGTGAATTGGTATTTTAAAAATTAAATCTTAATAAGAGTTCTAATCTTTTTGTGGATTTTTCTTTTTCACCCTTTTTTTTAAATTTTAAATTAGAAAACTAAACTAATTAA
Organism: Dendrobium chrysotoxum; assembly: GCA_019925795.1. NCBI lineage: Eukaryota > Viridiplantae > Streptophyta > Magnoliopsida > Asparagales > Orchidaceae > Dendrobium > Dendrobium chrysotoxum. Next base: position 14,608,085 of record CM034300.1, on the reverse strand, counting down.
GTGCGGAAGTAAAAGACACATTCACAATTATGATGATGGTGAGGTAATTTCAAATATTGTAGTACATAATTAAAATTAAAGTTTTCACCAAGCAGTTAGCATAGTAGATAAATGCATAAAAAATTAAAGAACGAAAAAGCATACCAAAAATTTTTATAGTGGTTCGGTCACTTGACCTACATTCACTCCCTAGAGTCCTCCACTCTGAGTATTACACTACTAAAAGTTGACTCCCCTTCTGCTCCCACAGTAAAGCGGAGAAGCCCTTATAAGACTCACTTTCACCTTCCCTGGTGTGGCGGAACACCACACGCTATGTCACCCTCTTGGTGACGGCAGTGGACCTTCTCTTTTTTCTTTCTCCTGGAGATGGTAGAGTACCTTGAGGACGTTGACCTTGAAGCCTCTCTTCCTAGAGAACTTTCATAAGACTCACTAAGGCCACAGGCGGAGCAAGCGTGCAGCTAGCTCGGAGTAAGCATGCAGCTAGCTCGGAGCAACCATTCGAACCCCTCACACTTCTTCTCCCTCACGCTCAAGCTCACCTTCTCCTTCCTCTCACAAACTCTGGATCTCTCCAAAAGCTCCCTCTAAAGAGTTCCTTCCTATTTCAACCACAGCCTCAACTTCTTAGTTTTGAATAATAAAAACTCCTTTTTAAATTAGGCTTCAGAAAACCCTAAAAATTTCAATTTGATGATTCTATTCGTACAGTTTGATCTAATATCGTACAGTACGATCAGTTTAAAAATAATTTCATCCAGTATGAATGCAAATGAACAGTTCACAAATTTTATAAATATCATACAGTACGATCCATAGATCGTCCTGGATGATCATTTTATTTTCAACTATTTGTACGGGATGATATATGGGATAACCCAAAATTGTCTCTGTTCATCAAACTATACGATTGATATCATATAGTACGATCAAATTTAATTAAGAAACTATGATTTAATTACCTGATTACGGGGGATACCCAGTCTTGAGTCTCCAGCAGTCTTGATTGGTATATATCTTACTTGAAATGTTAGTGCTCACAAACAAAAATAAACATTTATATTTTCAGGGAAAAACATATTAATTTAGTCAATATTATTTGTCGTCATCAAAATCAAGTGCTAGGGATCTCGGATTGCAATAAAATTATCATTCCTTTTAGTTTAACAAATTATTTCCATAATCTAGAGTCCTCTTTCATTAGAGTTACCATGCACTAAGTATTTCTCGATAACATTGGAAACAAACTTATGCTAGGTCATTAGAGTTACCATGTGTTTTGATTTGGGTGAATCATTTTGTTCATGAGAATTCTAATCAAAGTTTATGTTTTTGATGATTACAAAAATGTATTGTTTGTCTAATTCATCTTCTAACATATATTTGAGTTTTTGTTGTGTGTACTAAAGTATTTTTCAGGAAATTTACACTCAAGATTGTTGAAAACTTCAAGTTCACTTGTTCACTGTAAATGAAGTCTGTAAATTTTCTTTTTCTTGAGTCTGAGAGAGTGTGATTGTAAGTTGGATAACTGTGCACACACACACAATGGGGGAGTAAAAAGTTTAAATTTTTAAACTGATCGTACAGTACGATTTGATATCGTACAGTATGATTTGATATCGTACGGGATGATCTGTAGAATATGTCCTCCAAAAAGAACCCGTTTGCCAAGAAAATTTTCCTAAGTCATGTTCGTACAGTACGAATATTATTCGTACATGAGTTTTTGCTATACGAACTGCTTAAAATTGGGTTCGTCCAAGGGTTCATACGGGACGAACAGTTCATACGAAGCTCTCTGTTCGATTCTTCCAAGAGTTCGTACGGGACGAACAGTTCGTACGAAGCTCTCTGTTTGATTCGTCCGAGGGTTCATACGGGACAAATAGTTCGTACGAAGCTCTCTATTCAATTCATCTAAGCGTTCGTACGAGATGATCTGTTCGTATGAAGCTCTCTGTTCGAATCGTCTCATTATTCGTACGGGATGGATTATTCAAATTTTTGAACTATTCGTACAGTACGATTGTCGATCGTACGGGACGATCGGCACGGACTTAACTTGAAAATTTAGTTTTTTGGACAGTTTTTTCTATCCCAAGTATAAAAATGACACAAAATTGACTGAAGGAGAAATCCTTCTGTGAAAATTCTTTTGGGGAGTGAAAGGAGAGTGATTGGGAGAGTGTTTGGGAGTGAGTTTTGAGAGATCTTTCAAGAGAGAATTGTGAGGAGATTCACAAGGTTATCAAATTGAGAGGATTTCTTTTACTTGTTCTTCAAGCATCTTCCTAGTTCCTTAGAGACTTCCGCAAGATCATTGTTCGAGAGGATTCCGATTCTCTGCCGCACTTGGAGAGATAAAAGGACGACGGTTCTCTGCCACACTTGGAGGGTGAAAAGGATGGCGGTTCTCTGCCGCACTTGGAGGGTGAAAAGGACGACGGTTCTCTGCCACACTTGGAGGGTGAAAAGGATGACGGTTCTCTGCCGCACCGGGGTTGGTGAAAGAGAGTTTGTAAAGGCTTCTCTGCCTTGCTGTGGGGACAAAAGGAGAGTCACTTGGTTTTAGTGCAATACCTAGAGAAGGAGTCTCTAGGGAGTGGAAGTAGGTTGTGTTTGACCGAACCACTATAAATTCTGGTGTTTTCTTTTCACTGTTTATTTCCTGTATTTTTATTTTTTTGATGTTTCATTTTCTTTGTGGTTGAATTACTGTGTTTGAAGAAGAGCAAAATTATCTCTGTTCGTACAGTACGATTTTAGATCATACAGTACGATTAGCTCTAAAAATTTCCAAAATACCAAGAGTAATTTTTTTAAAAAAAAGGACCAATTCACCCCCCCCCCCCCTCTTGGTTAGCCTAGGGACGTGATCAATAGGTCTAACAACCTATTCGCACTTTCACCATGTTGGTCTTCAAATGATCCTTGTTGTTGTACCTATTTGAAAATCTTATCTCCCAATTTTTTATTTCATTTTATTTTATTAAACAGAGAGAGGGAGAGAGTAAGACGGAGGTCGAGTAAGACTTGATAATTGGTGTTCGATCGTCTAGGCATGGCAGTGGGAGTTAGAAGCAGAGGTCAGGCTTGAGTTCATCTTGGTTTAGAGGAGTCGAGCAAGGCCAGCAAGTTGGAGTTTAGTTTAGCATTTGGTGTAAGAGTTGGGCTGACGAATAGGAGTTAGGCTGGAGTTTGAGATCATGAAAATCAAAGGCGAGGTCGGTGTCGGCTTCGATGTTAGGTGCAGGCAGTTATCAGGAGAGGAAGTAGTGTAGCTAAAGCACGATAGAGGGTTTGAAGACGGAGTATGGAAATCAGATTGGGCTTTATGCAGCTTAGCGCTGGAGGTTGAGAAGAACAGGTGTTTTCCCAAATCAAGTATTACTTTATTTAGTTTAGGCAATATATTAACCCTTTTTAGGAAGATTTAGCATCACATTCTTTCTTCTTGTCTACTTTTTCATAACTTCTTCGGATTGTTTTGTACTCCTTGAGGTCGATGATTCAGCTTTAAAAGATTTTATCGGCTTCACTTCATTTGGAATGAAGTATTTTACATCATCATAATTTTTTATGTCATGGACTGCAAAGGGTGTATATCTCCAGAAATTTGGAACTCTTCTCCATCCTTTAGATATTTCATACATTGGTACATGATTGATGGAATAGACCATTCTCATGGAGCCAAGGTCTATCTAAGAGTGCCCTGAATGAAGTCTCTACATCGATAATATGGAATTTGGCTTATGTATAAAGTTCTCCAAATTTAAGGGGAAAAATAAATAACCCTATTATTTTTTATCCTTTCTCATTATAATTAGGCACCCTAAGTTTATCTTGACGGAAATGTTAAATATTTAGGGATAATGATCTTACTGTGTGCAAACTCATAAGGTTTATCGATGACCCGGGGTCAATCATGATTCACTTTATTATGATTCCAACACTTTTTGTCGAGATATATAGAGGATGATTATATTTCATAGTCCCCAACATGAGATCTTCTTTAGAGAATGTAACAACATGTTCATTTCTAGCATGAATAACTTCGCTCAAACAACATTCTGTGAAATATGCTTCACATCTCTCTGGATTTTTAAGAGCCTGTATCAAGGTTTCTCTAAGATATTTTGAGATTAGAAGAGTATTTAGATGCTGAGCATTATTGGGATTTTTCTTAAATAGGAATTGATATTATACTCTATCCCTTTATTTGTATTATATTTCTTCTCATGATATTCAGGACCACAATCACCTAATCACGATCTTTCTGACCTCCATCTCCTACCAACTATGATCCCCCTAACCTCTTTCACCCTACTGATTATGATTCCTCTAACCTCAGTCACCCAATTATTATTTCTTCAATCTAAGTCACATAATTATTATCCTTTGACTACCATCACTTAACCTCGATCCCTTGCAGACTATAATCCTAAAACCACCAACACCTTATAACGATCCAAGAGCACCATAATCCAACTATAGTCCTTTTGATTTTAGTCACCCCACTAACTATGGTCCTTGGACCTCTGTCGATAAATTTTTATCCTCAAACCACCATTGTCTAACCATGGTCCTCAAGCCACCATAGCTTAGCCTCGATTGTTCTGACCTCCATCACTCGCCAACTATAATCCTCGGTCCACCGTCCCTACCTATGGTCCTTGGACTAATGCCACTGACTATGGTCCTTTCGACCTAAGTCACCTCCTGACTAATTCCTAGGAACACCATCGTCAGACTACGGCCTTTTTGACCTCTGTAGCCCAGTGACTAAGATCTACCGACCATAATCACCCAACCACAGCCTTCTAGCCAATTTCATATGACTATGGTCTCTCTATCCTCCATTACTCGATTATGGTCCTTCTGAATACTATCAACTGACAAGGATCCTTCTGACCACTATCACCTGATTATGGTCCCCCGACTATCATCGACCGATAATGGTGCCTCCGACCTCAGCCGGATGACAATAATCCCTACGACCATAGTTGCCCGACTATAGTCCTACCAAACAAATGAATAGACCATTATTCTCGTGAGAACAACTATCATGTCATTGGAATCATCCAACTCAAATCATGTAATATGCTCTATATAATTTATCAATGTTGTCAAAATCAGACCGGATCGGCCAGTTCAACCGGTTGAACGGGGAACCGATCAGGCGGCCGGTTCGGTTCTGTTATTAGAGTTGGCATGCAGTCAAACCGGTAAAAAACCGATTCAAATGCCGGTTGAGCCGTCAACCCTCCGGACCGGGATCGTTTGATCAAACCGGCCGGTTTCATTTCAATTCGCTGATCGCTAATCCTACGACAGATAGTGACCAGAAATTATGGATTAGTGTGAAAAAGAATGTCGAACGCCCGAAATACCTCCAGTTGTACTTCTACAAATAAACCCTACGGAGACGGGAGACGAACTAGTGAACTGTGACCGATTAGGACTTGGGAGAAGGGAGAGACTAACGACGGGGAGAGGTGAACGACGGGGAGAGGTGGGCGAACGATGCCTTCTTTTGTTTTATACTTATATCTATATTTCCCTGGTATCATAGTCTTCTCCTGCTATTTCCATTTTGTTTTCATTGAAGAAAGTTTGATTCTGTCTTGAATAAAGCATTACAACTCCTCCCTCAACTCCATATATATGTACACGATTTGGAAGCCAATAGGAAGAAAATAACTGTAGAGAAGATAGCTCACACAGCTGGCTATTCTTCACAGATTTTCATAGGAAGAAAATAACAGTAGATTTTCATAGGATTATCAGGACATAAACAAGTAAACAACATCGACACCTTGCTATTCTTCCCAAACTACACACCAAAATTACACAGACGATAGCTCACAGTTCTAAATTTCTAATGATATGCTTTGGGACATCATGAACAAATCGATTGGAAGCTTACAAGCTTACAATCAGTATGTTGACCACAACCAAAGCCATAAACCTTTCATTGTTGGAAACTATACATGTTTTGTTGTTAAGCCCTAAACCCTAAACAAAAAAAAGGAACTATGATCCTTTGGATTATACAAGCATAGAGATGGTTGATTTTTGGGTGCTTGATGAAGAACTAGTTTCAAAGCTTGTTTTGGAGAATTTAGAGAATGAAATTTATGCTGAAGATGTCATTCCTGTTGTTAAAGAACTTAATACTAGTTGTACTAAAGAACCTCAAAGTAAGTTCATAATTGATTTAAGTTATATCATTTGAAAGAGATGTTTAATATATAAAAATATAATATTTTATATTTCTAATATGCAGATGATGGTGTCCTAGATGATGTTGGCCTAGATGATGTTGGAAATTACAATAAAATAATTGGCAAAGACGATATTGATGCATTTGGAGAGGAATATTTTGATGAACAAGGATTTAGGGATATAACTTTTGATGCTTCAAATTTAGGAGATGACTTCTAGATTTATTTGCATATTTATGTTTAAACTTTCAAGTTCGACTTGATATGAAATTATGAATATTTTGTTTCTTCTGCAAATACATGCCCATTGTTTTATTTGTGTTTCCAATTCGCACAAATCTTGTTTGATGCCAAAAGCTATGGATTTGTTTATGTTTTATTGACTTAATTGATGTGACATTTATATTATATGTTATTTGTTTATATTTTATAAACTTAATTGATCTCATGTTTATGTTATTTGATTAATTTGATATGAAAATATAATGTAGAATGAAGGTACTAGAGTAAAATTTAACATTTATTTTATATCTTTTAATAATATTATTATTTATTATGTCATCCGGTTCGACCCCAGTTCGACCGGTCGAACCGGTCGAACTGTGAACCTCTCCTTCTTCCGGTTTGTTGTCCGGTCCGGTTTTCAAAACCTTGTAATTTATATTTTCTATATTGAGTCAATGCCTTCTTCTGAGAATGGGCATCATATGTAAACAACTACAAACCAAAGTGGAATCATTTCAACGAGGACATGCTCTATGGTTTTTCCCTTTTTGGATTCGACATAAAAATTTGATGTCTTTTTATGATTCTTGCACCCGTCACTCCTGTGTGTGAGTGCAATATTTTTGTATAAAGCTACGACTTTAAAATTCATCTCTCTCTACCACCATAAATGTTCTGGCACACAAGAAGACTCAAATTATGTGACCAAATATATCAAAATAATCTCTACATAAATTCAAAATTTAATGTCCATTTAAAGTTTCTCCTTTAATTTTTATCAAGCCTACAAATAAACAATTATATACTTTCCAAATAATAAAAAATTATATCGAAACTTATCAAGCATGTTAATGAATATATCTACAAAGTTTTCTCGTGTCTATAAATTAGCCGGAGCACTGTCAAGCATAAAAAGGAGTAGCTTGTTGATCTCAAAAAATGATAATTTTGATGGATGAGCTTTGAAATGAACACTTTGAACCGGTTGGGTTGACGGTTCGGTTGGGTTGTCTTTGGGTTGCTTCCTTGTTTACTTGTCCTTTTGCCTGTTTTGTTTTTTCGTTATTGTGTTGGTTGCCTTTTTTGTTGGTTTAGATACTAGGTCCCGTTATGTTGGTCGTTGTTTTGTTGGCTGGTTTATGTGCTGAGTGGTTATTCTCTAAGCTGGTGTGCGGATTTGTTTTTGCTTTGGTGGCATATCTGGAGGGGGAGTACTTGTAGCTCTATTATTATTTATTGGTGGAGTTTATTTCTTCTGGATCCTGGTTGGGGGGTTAAGTATTACGGGCATTTATTTTCCCTGTTTTGGGTTGAGCATTTTGGTGGTTGTTACCTTCACTATGGCTGCACTTCCTTGCGGTTTCAGCTTGGGTATTTGCTTATGAGAAAAATTGGTCACTATCATGGGTATTGGAATTTTTCTCTGGATATTTGTGGCTGCTCTACTTCGCATTACAACATATTATTACTTAACCCTTTCGAGAAGGAGGTTCTTTTCTTAACTCTGTTTGCCTGTTATCTTTATACTTTTTTGACTTCCACTATATGCTATTATTATACACATTTTTGGTGTTGGAAGGTGTTCTTTTTTGCAGGTTGCCGGATCGAGTCTTTATTTCCTGGCTTGGTCAATTTTGGTTTTTGGCTGACCTTTACTTCGTTCATTTCCAGCTTTCTTTTTTGGGCGCGGTCTCCTTGCCGCCCTAGAATGTTCTAGGTTATGTTGTATTTTGGATTAGGTGGGGAATTTTGGCTCATAGGTTTTTTATTTCTTTTTTGATTGTGACTCTTCGGAGCTTTAGTGAGCTAAAGGTCCCCTTCAGGACTTTGTAACCTTTTTTTATATATTAACGCGAAGGTCCTGTCGGGGTTTTAACTAAATAAACAAAAAAAAAAACACTTTGAACAAATAATCCACTGAACTTGAACAAGAATATATGTAAATGATGTTTTATTATTTATGTTTTTGAGAAATCTATAAGAATATATGTGAATGATGTTTTGGTTTTGAGACCGTTTCAATTGTTTAAAATTAAAATTGCACATGAAAGCACTTCCTTCTAATAGATCAGTTAGAGGTAGTTGGACTTTTTTATTTAATGTATTATTCATGATATAGCTGACATTTGAAAAAATAGAGAGTTTATTTATTTATTTATTTATTATTTATTTTGAAAGTTAAATAAGTTCTAGTAACTGATAAAAACATCAATATAAGTACATTAAATATCTAGTTTTTTATAATTACTTTTATTTATTTTATAACTACAAATAAATTTTAAAAAATTAATATAAAACATAAATTTCTTAAATAATATTAGGTGTAGTTAAATATGAATTAATTAGTGATGGATTAAACAAAATGAACATAAGAGCATAATTTCATAATTTAATTTTTATAACATTACTTTTCTTAAAGAAAAAGTTGAAAATCGTAATAAATTAAATAAAATTTATTTATTGCTAAAGTATTAGTAACTGAAATATAAGTACATTAAATATCTATGTTTTATCAAGAACTTTTTTTGGACTATTTATAGCCTGATTATTACTTAAAAAATAAATTTATTTATATAGCTACCTTGCAAATATTTTAACTAAATATTGTTGTGTAACCTTAAGAATGTCGAAAGAACATACGTGTGACTTTATGCTAAAGGAAATTTCGTCTTCTAATTTAAAATTGTATACAAAATTTTGTTTGACATGGAAATTTTCGTCTTCTAAGTTAACATTGTATAACCTTGTAATACAGTGTTTTGATGTTGTCATTTCTCTTGGTCATTTGGCTCATCTCTAGATAGATCCCATCACTATTTTACTGTTACCTTTTTTGTTGCCTATTCGTTTCTGGGATCTCCTGAAGCGTCTACCGGAGAAATTTTAGGCAAGTATGGGCTATGATTAATTTATCTTGTCTCTAGTTTTCTTCTCTAGTTTTCTTCCCCTTAGGTTGTCGTCTCGACAGCCAGGTCCTTCACGTTGCACAGTTGTTTCAATAACTAGGGGAATATCTTCTATGACTAGATTTTATTGCTTAGGGCAAAAGTGTGTTCTCTTACACATTTTGAGGCCAACATTGCAGAAATATTGCATCAGAAATCTGTCGGAAATCCGTCGGAAGTCCACTAGAAACCATCAAAAAGCTGATGAAAATGTTCTGTCGGCAATCCGTAGGGTGGATTTTCGGCGGATAATGTTCACCGAAAATTTTGTCAATAATGAGCATTTTTCCTATAGTGCAGAGAAAACCACAAAGTCTTTTTAGTTTTAATATAATGTCAATTCATTTTCAGTTTAAACAAGGTGTCTTAAAAATCCCTGAAGAAAATCAGGTCTGAAGAAGAGGGATTCATAGAAATTTTAGCATTAATTTGTATCAGCAAGGTTGGAAGATAATGCCTCAATCCCTATAATAAAAAACATAATAATCTTTGATCTTTAAATCCGAAATCTGAAACAATATGAAATAAAGAAGCAATTGAGCCACTAGTGGTGGAGCTAAGGACTTTTTAAAGCTTCATAAAAATTACTTTAAAAAATAAAAAGAAAACTATCCTAAATGAAGCCTAAGGGGCTGTGGGGGTCTACATTTGAATAAGGTGGAATTAAAGTAATTCAAATAATAGAATTCATTTTTTCTCTCGATCTTACTTTACATGGAATGTTAACAAATATATATATATATATATATATATATATATATATATATATATATATATAATTTTTAGTTTTCTATTATTATCATTATTAATTTTTATCTAAATAGAATTATAATTAATCACCTTTATTTTTTTAATTTTTCCCCTTATAATTTTGATTTTTATATGAAAATAAATTAAAGTCTCAAAAATCAAATTTATACCTGTTTTAAAATTTTTTTTTTGGCTTCGCTGCTATAAGCCACTATGGCACTAATCAAAGCGAGACATTACCATAGCCAACTTCCCAAGTAATATAATTCTCTAATATCTAATATCACTCAAATTTTTTTGCAATCTCAAAGCATTTCCTTTAATCGAAACAACAAGAGAAATTATTCTGTGCGGAGGCCGGATGTAGAACGCTGTCCGGAGACCAACCATAATGAGCCTCGTCAACGGTACCGAGCCGCCGTACCGAGCGAGGGGTGACGTAGCGCATTCTGATTAGTCTCCGGACGGCATTCGGCGTCCGCACATAATAATTAATCCGATGCCTCTTAGAGTAATATTTGTACATCATAAAGTGCACTAAAATATATTTGTCAAATGCATATACATGTACACATACTAGCTAGAAGCTTAACTTAATAATAGTAAATAATGTGCTTCATATTACAACACATATGAGCCTCACAATAGGCTACACCTCAAATTTTTTTTTATAGGAAAAGATACCTTTTTCTCTATCTTATATAATAACAACGTGAGGAGTACAAGCCATGCACCTTCATTCTGTAAGTGGCTTACATCTTTAATAGACCTTGCGGTACTATATATCTACTCACTCAACCGACGTGAACATCACAGTAATTGCATAAGACAAACTTCCATTTACAAAAATAAAATATTCACGATCTCTTAATGGCATAAGATCAGCCTCAAATTGCACTACTTGCACGAATATTAATGTCAAAGATGGAGGATCAGATATTTGAATATAATGTTCAGCGGAGGAAAATAGTTTATAATAATTAAACCTACTCTTCGAGCTATCTTTGACGAGCACATATTTGCATTCTTATAGTTTGAAAGAAGCTTCCATTCTTGTTATGACTAAAGCAATTAGGTTTTATATGGTAAAAATTCAGTTTGTAAAATGAAGGAATTTATGGTAGCCATAGAGAGAAAAAGAAGAAGAAGAAGCTTTGTCTGTGTTGTGGGCTATAAGATTGTGATGTATATTAATTAAGATTTGTTCAAAAATATTTATTGTTTAATTTAATTTAATGTATATGATTTTCTTATTATAGAAGTCTTTATTACTTCAAATTTTTAAAAATATATTTGAAAGATAGAAAATGTTTCCTGAATACATGGTTAAATTAATCATTTTTTTTAATTATTGGCTATTTCTAGTATGTCTTAATGTTTTAATGAGATAAAAAAATAATGAAAGTTTCATTTGGGACGGCTTTCTTACCGCTTTCTAATGCAGCTTTTTAGTACAAAAATTGCTTGAATAGAAGAGCTGCTTTAAAAAGCATTAAAAAAGTTACCCCAAATGAAACTGAAGTCTTAACTTGTATATTATATGCTTTAGCCTTTACAAATTATAACCGTAAATAATATATCTTCCTAATTAAAAATTAAACATAGGATTGAAATATAATTAACTTGCACTTTTCTCTCTAGGGTTGTGCATTGTTCGATAAAGTTGAAAAATATGATGAAATTAATTTTATATGGTTTTTGACATCAATTTGATTATTGGTTATAATTTTAAATTTTATTATGTTTTTTATTATAATTAATTTTGTTCTCATTTTATTATATTAATTTTTATTGTAATTAATTTTGTTTTCATTTTATGAACATACGAAGGCATGCAACAATTCTTTCCAAAGAACATCTAAATAAACTTACATGGTTGGTAATTAATCATCCAATCCCTCACATTTCTCCCTACCGAATACTTTTTCTTCAATCTCTTTGGACCAACGCCTTCTAAATCCACTAACATTGAGGGGACAGATGGAGAGAGGTATGATAGCCAAGGAAAAGCTCAACCACATTAATTATATAAATCTACCCTTCTTACTCTTCTCCATCCTCAAGTAATTATATATATCCTCTGTATTTTCACCGTCCATACAATACAACAAAATCTCTTTCCCAGCCATATAGTAATCGCACTCTAATATCCTCCGACAATGGTTTCAGCTGACCAGATCCGCACCGCCGTTGGGATCATTGGCAATTTCATCTCTTTGGTCCTCTTCTTATCTTCTTTGTAAGCTTACATATATCTTCTTTGTATACTGAATCTTTATAATGTTTCATTTATGTTTCGTCTTGAAAATTTTTTTTATTGCTTTCTACAAAAGCTTATTAATAAAAATTTTATTTTAAATAACAAAAAATAGACATCAAAAGCTGTCCTAAAAAAATCTTAGCATAGAAATTAATAAGACACATATTCTCTTATTAAAAAATTGATCCGCTTAGATTATTGCTCTGAATATTTTATAATACAGATCTACATGACCTTTTTTGAATGTTCTTATCAGCCAAGATTTAATTTTTATTTAGCCATTGTTTGGATAAAATTGAAAAGTCGAATGAAATTAATTTTATATGGTTGTTGACAAATCAATTTGATTATTGGATATAAGTTTAACTTAATTATATTTTTTATTGTAATTAATTTTGTTTTCATTTTATGAATACATTTATCAAATTAAAATTTTAATGGTTTTAATTTCCTCAAATTTAAAATCAATAAAATTAAAGAAATGAACAAGTGATATAAAGTTCACGTCAAAATCATCATATATTTTAACAAAAATTGTTTTATTTTATTAAAGCTAAAAATAATTAGGTTCGTTATTAAAATTAATTATATTTTGGTTCATTCAAAATTGAGCCGAACCAATCAAATTAAAGCTTAGCTTGAATTATTTAGTTTAAGAAAATAATTTAATCACTCCAACTTTTTAAAGTTTATGTTTAAAATGAATTCATTTAGCTCTAATTCTTAAATCAAATTATCAAAATTCACCAAATACTAAACCCTATTGCCATCCCTTAGATTCCTAAAATTATGCTTCGTATTTACAAGGAGTTGGGCTATTATTTGCTAGCACTCATGCATGCAATTTACTATAAATAAACAAAGAGGCAGTTGGTGAAAAAGAAAGGCCAGCGGGTTCTCTCCCAATCTACCGTTAATCGTTAAATAACATTATCCTATAATAATTTTTCAATATGCTAAAATTCTTAAGAACATAGGAAGACATGCAACAACCCTTTCCAAAGAGTACATCCAAATAAACTTACGTGGTTGGTAATTAATCATCTCATTCCTCATATTTCTCCCAACCGAACACTTTTTCTTCAATCTCTCTGGACCAACACCTTCTAAATCCACAAACATTGAGGGGACAGATAGAGGGAGGTATGACAGCCCAGGAAAAGCTCAACCACATCAATTATATAAATCCACCCTCCTTACTCTTCTTCGTCCTCAAGTAATTATATATATATCCTCTGTATTTTCACCCTCCATACAATAAAACTAAATCTCTTTCCCAACCATATAGTAATCGCATTCTCATATCCTCCTACTACAATGGTTTCGGCTGACCAGATACGCACCGCTGTAGGGATAATCGGCAATGTCATCTCTTTGGTCCTCTTCTTATCACCCGTGTAAGCATACATCTCTCTCATTCGTATATTGAATATTTACAATGCATTATTTATACAATTCTTTTAATTGCTTTCTACAATTGCTTTTTAATACAATTTTTTTTAATAATGATAAAAAACTATCCCAAACAAAATCTTAGTATAAAAATTAATAAGATTCATATTATCTCATTAAAAATTTGATCGTGTTGTATTACTGCTTTTAATATTTTACAATAAAGATCTAGTTGAACTTCTTAGAATGTTTTTATCGGCCAAAATTTTATTTATTTTCAACCATGTTTATTATTATCTAAAAATGTAAAAGAAAAAGATTTATAAATCCTTTTTAACTATCATGCAAGATATTGAGAGCCAGTTTGGTTTGTTATAAAATGTTATGGGAAGATCTCATATTTTTGTTTAATATTGCTGGCATTATTAGAAAGTAATTTATTTTTTCTATATATAAATAATCACAATCTTAAAAATATTGATATATATCTTTGCGGACAATAATATTAAACCAATCACGTATTATTTTTATTATTTTATAACATTTCAATCACAACAGTATTAAGTTTAGAACAACACAGTACTAATTCTCTTAATTTGTGATGGATTTAATAAGTGCATATATCAATGAACCAAGTCACTTAAGCATTACAATAGATCTACTATTTTCACAGATAATCAAGCATTTACGCAATATTGTAAAGATATATTTTATATTTTCCAGGCCAACATTTTATCGAATATGTAAGAACAAATCTGTGGAGCATTTCTCTGTAATCCCTTACGTCGCGACGCTGCTCAACTGTATGCTTTGGGCATTATATGGGATGCCCTTTGTCAAACCAAACAGCACGCTAATAGTAACCATTAATGGAGCCGGCACTGTGATAGAGCTTCTCTATATCTTTATCTATCTCCTCTACTCGAACGGGTCGAGACGGATCAAAGCCCTTCTACTTCTCTTCACAGACATCGCCTTCATCGCCGTCGTCGCTGGTATCATCCTTTCCATTTTCAAATCCCATGAGCGACGAACACTCATTATCGATATTCTATGTATCGTTTTCTGCATCATGATGTATGCCTCGCCTTTGTCTATTATGGTAAGTTAGAAAGAAGAACTATTCATTTTATACAATCAATAAATATATTTAATGTGAATACCTATTAAAAATATTATTGATATTTTTAAATAATAGATTTATGTTCCATTAAAAATTTTTTGACTTTTTATGACTCTCATTAAAGTTTTCATGCACAAGTGACGTGCTTAATGTTTTCCATGTGTTTCAGAAAAGGGTGATAAGAACAAAGAGTGCGGAATACATGCCTCTATATCTCTCGATTGCTTACTTCTTTAATGGGCTTTGTTGGACTACTTACTCACTCATCCATCTTGATGTGAACCTCACGGTAATTGCATGAGCCAACTTCCTTTTTTTATTTTTTATTTTTTGCTCTCTGATTGTATACAAGAAAATGTAGCTTCAGTGACGAACATGATTAAAGAGAGTCAACTTAGATGATTTGGTCACATAAAATGTTAGTCTATCAATGACCTGATAAGAAGAGTAGATTAAATAGATCTAACCTTTGTTAATAAAGTAAAGGTAGATCAAAAAAAGGCTTGATTAGAAAATATTAGAAATTATTTTTAAAATTAGATTTAAATGAGAATTTTACTCTTAATAGGACAGAATGAAGGAAAAAGATTCATGTAGCCGACCTCAACGTAGTGGGATAGACTTAATGTGTTGTGGTCCCTGAGTTGTATCAGATCTGCTCTGAATTGTATTATTTTCACGAATATTAAAGTGACATGCATGGTAGATTGGATACCTCATGTTGACCTAGAAAAATAGTTGAATTAGATTTAAATGAGAATTGGACTCTTAATAAGACACAATAAAGAAAAAGGATTTATGTAGCTAACCTCAACGTAGTGGGAAAAAGACTTGATATTGTTGTTGCCCTTTGATTGTATCAGATTCACTCTGAATTGTATTATTTGCACGAATATTAATATGGCATATATGCATGATAGATTGGATATTCTGAGCTAATATTTGATGAGCAAATCATTTTCAAGTCTAGGAGACATGAATGTTTCACACGTTAAAATTAGTAAATTTAAATGCTAACAAAAATTTGAAAATAATGTAGTCCATCCATCTTATGGCAGTAGTTGGGAGCTTTCATTGCAATTTCTGGGTTTGAGGTCGATCTACCATATATGGGTAATGGGTATATATATGAATTTGAGATTAAATTAGCTCAGATTGAGTCCCTTCAAATATATTAATACACAGATTGAATCTAGCTATTCGACTGATTGGACATGGGTGATTTTTAGTATCTGATTTGATAAATTTAGCAATAATAATGTTTTATTCACTTAAATTTTTAATGTTTATTTACACATAATTAATTATTAAAAATTTAGCGTAATTTTGGCTCAGTGTTCTTTTGGTTTTAGTTGCCTAATTAGAGTCTATGGTCTAGAATAATTTCTGGAAATATTAAAATCTTATTCTAGAATAATTCTTAAAATTTTTTTAAAATAGTATTTAATGTTTTCATGACTAAAAATAGAAAAATTTT
The DNA here is from genome assembly GCA_019925795.1 of Dendrobium chrysotoxum. Taxonomy (NCBI): domain Eukaryota; kingdom Viridiplantae; phylum Streptophyta; class Magnoliopsida; order Asparagales; family Orchidaceae; genus Dendrobium; species Dendrobium chrysotoxum. The sequence goes on along the minus strand of CM034300.1, from coordinate 14,591,683 downwards.
CTGGAGAATTAATTCTAGCCATTAGATTGAAAGATCTTGCCATAATCTTAATGGAAGTACTATTGATATAAACGGTGATATTATCTTTAAGTTTATATCAAGCAAAGTGACTAATAAAAAATAAGTAATCTCTTCTATAAAATATTGCTTTTCTTATCTCCATAAATTTTCCTCGACCTAAAAGCTTTTCTAATTTTAAACATTTCTATTTATAAAGTACAGTAAATGGCCTCCACCTCATGTATTTGTCATGCAATTTAACTTTGAAACTTGATAAAGGAATTAAGTTTGTCATAAGAAAAAATAACAAAGATTCATATTGATGACAAATCTTCAATACTGTTTAACTATCTCCTGATTCTTAAATTTATGTTTCAGATTCCAAATGCAATTGAGTTGTTATTTGCTATAGTTCAATTGTTGCTGCATGCAATTTACAATAAATCAACAAAGAGGCAGTCGAATGAAGGGAAGAGCGAAGTGGCGCTCTCTGAGGTGAACGTTACCCATTGAAATGTTTACAGTCCAAAAGCAACTCCAAGTGCCTATTTTTTCTTTGGCTCTTAGGACCGTTGAATTGCTCTATTAATTAGGACCGTTGAAATTTTTGTAAAATATTTTATTTTCTAGTTGGTTTAACAATAATTTAAAAAAAAATTATTTAGTAATTTGTTTGAGTGAGATGGGTGAAATGGTATTATGGACGAAAGTAATTTTCCATGAAGTGATTACTTGCATGAACGCAAGTTTAAGTGAGCTTTGTGACACTTGGGGCTACAAATGAATCATGTATTCGACAAATTACTTCTCTCAGCTCGATTGTAGCTCATTCATGAATGTTTGATTATGTAATATAATTTGAATTATTTTTTAAATATTTAATAGTTAAAATAAACTAGCTTGAACATCTATTTGTTCGGCTCATTTGAGGTCATGAACAATAATTTTTAAAACTATTGAATAATCTCAATATGAAGCTCGTTAAGAAGCTCTATTCAAGTTTGATACAGAGCTCATGAACAAGCTCACTAAGAAAAACTCAATGAATGTTCGATAGTAAGCTCGATTAAATCTCATATTAAACATTGAAAATGATGAACAACCATATAAGAATGTTCAATAGGAACTTCACTGGATTATTTGTTTGTTTTGAGTGTTCATTTCAAAGCTCATCTATCCAAAGTATCATTTTTTGAGATCAATAAGCTACTCCTTTTTATGCTTGAAAGTGCTCAATAGGCAGCTCATTTATAGACACGAGAAAACTTGCTAGATATATTCATTAACATGCCTGATAAGTCTCGATATAATTTTTTATTATTTAGAAAGTATATAATTGTTTATTTGTAGGCTTTATAAGGCTCATTTGTTAAGCTAATGACCATCTTGAAAGTAAAGTCCATTAATAGCCCGATAAGTATTGTTAATTATTTTATATGAGCTTCTTGATTAAAGTTCAATGAGTGTGATATGATCCAAGCATGAGCCGACCACAAACCAAACTTGATCATATATCATTTTAAACAAATCAAACTTGAACACAAAGAGAAAAGCTTGAATTGAGTTCAAATAAGCTAATAATAAACGAACTCAAATATGATCAGACACTTTAGTTGGGCCTCGATTCATTTGCATCCCTAATGACTCTTGAATTGAAATATTTGTGCTAAGCTTGACACAAGTTTTATTGTTAACTATGGAACACAACTTGATTTGTTGGTTGGGAGCTTTGGCTACCAACCAAGAGGTCTTGGGTTCGAAGCTTGCTTATGTGATGTGTGTGTGAGTTTGCCTTAATTGTTCTAAATGTACAAAGAAAAAAGTATTGTTAACTCAACTAAGAAAATTGATTCAAAAAAACTCAAAATTAATTCAAAATTTTTTTGATTCATCAATCACAAGCTTTAAAATTAAACAAGTTAAATTAAGAGTAAATTAAAAATAGTTTGAAATTTTTTAATATAAAACAAAAAAAGTTCTTATAATATAAATTTAAAAAGATAAAAATTACTTATAAATATATATAATATAAATTTCAAAAGCTAAAAATAAAAGGAGAAACTTTGAAAGAACATAAAATTTTGAATTTATGTAGAGAATATTATCATATATCTAGTCACATAATTTGAGTCTTCTTGTGTGCTAGAGCATTCATGGTGGTAGAGAGAGATGAAGTTTAAAGTCCTAGCATTATATAAAAATCAAGTATACACACACACAAGAGTGACGTGTGCAAGAATCATAAAAAGACATCAAATTGTTTTGTGGAAACCAAAAGGGGAAAAACCATAGAGCCTGTCTTAGTTGAAATGATTCCACTATGGTTTGTAGTTGATTACATATGATGCCCATTTTCAGAGGAAGGCGTTGACTCAATATAGAAAATATAAATTATATATAGAATATTGCATGATTTAAGTTGGATGATTCCAATGACATGAGAGATGTTCTCAAGAGAACAATGGCCTATCATTTATTTGGTAGGACTGTAGTCAGGAAACTATGGTCATAGGTATTATAGTCGGCCGGCTGGGGTTGGAGGGACCATAATCAGTCGATGATAGTTAGGGGACCATAATCAGGTGATTGTGGTTAGAGGAATCGTTGTTCGTTGATAGTGGTCAGAAGGATTATAGTCGAGTAATGGAGTGGAAAGAGACCATAGTCATATAAAATTTGCCAGAGGGGCCGTGGTTGGGTGATGGTGGTCAGTAGAACTTTAGTCTCTAGGCTATAGAGGTCAGAAGGGCCTCAGTCTGGTGATGGTGGTTCGAGGAATATAGTCAGAAGGTGACCCAGGTCGGAAGGACCATAGTCAGGTGACAGTAGTCCAAGGACCATAGGCGGGAAATAGTTGATCGAGGATTATAGTTGGCGAGTGATGGTGGTCAGAACAATCATGGCTAAGTTGTGGTGGCTCGAGGACCATAGTTAGATAATCATGGTTTGAAGACCATAATTGAGTGATAGATGTTCGAGGATCATTGTTGGTGGGTGACTGAGGTTAGAAGGACTATAATTGGATAATGATGGTCTTAGATTGTAGTTAGGTGTCGGTAGTTTGAGGATTATAGTTGGTAAGAGACCAAGGTTGGGTGATGCTAGTCTAAGGACCATAATCACACTACTGAGATTAATGGAATAATAATTGGGTGACTCAGGTTCGAGGAATCATAGTCAGTGGGGCAACAGAGGTCAGGGAAATAATATTTGGCAGGAGATGGAGGTCAGAAAGATTGTGATTAGGTGACTATGGTCCGAGGGGCTATAGTTAGATGATCGAGGTTGATTAGACCATTGTCAAGTGATGAACGTCGAAGGGACCGTAGTTAGGCGGCTGAGGTCAAATGGATAACTATTAGGTTATTACAGTTAGAGGGATAATAGTCGATGCGGGGTTGGAAAGACCCATGTCTAGCGGTGGTGATCAGAGGGGTCATAATCATTTGGTGACTGAGGTCAAAAGGATCGTAAAAAGGTGATGGTTGTTTGAGGACTATAATCGGGTAATGAAGGTAAGAAAAAATATGGTTGGGATATGGTGGTATAAGGATCGTAACTAGAAGACACTTATTTGAGGATAATATTTAATAGGAGATTAAGGCCTGAGGGACCATAATTAGGTGACAGTTGTTTGAGTACTATAATTGGTAGGAAATAGAGGTTGGAAGGGCCATAATCGAGTGACGATTGTCCAAGGATCATAGTTGAGTTTATGGATGATAAAGGTAAAAAATGATCATTATCATTCAACTATAATTCGAGGGGCAGTTTTCGAGAGATTGAGTTAGGTTAAGCCATAGCTAAGTGATGTAGGTCAGAGGGATCTTAGTAAGGTGATCTTAGTTTCAATTTTATAGTTGGAGGGAGAGATATTCAAAAGGATTGTAGTCAAGCATCTGTGGTCCAAGGATCGCAGTTGGGAGATTGTGGTTTGAGGATTGTAGTCGGTGCGCATTAGAGGTCAGAAGGACCATTGTCAGTTGACGATGGTTTAGATGTTAATAGTCTGGCGATGGTGATTTTAAGATTCAATTTTATAGTTGGAGGGAGAAGATGTTCAAAAGGATTGTAGTCAAGCATCTGTGGTCCAAGGATCGCAGTTGGGAGATTGTGGTTTGAGGATTGTAGTCGGTGACCAATAGAGGTCAGAAGGACCATTGTCAGTTGACGATGGTTTAGATATTCATAGTCTGGCGATGGTGATTTTAAGATTGTGGTAGATGAGTGATATAGGTCGATAGGTCCATAGTCAGGTGACTGTGATCAGAGTAATATATTTAGGTATGGTGGTCAGATAATGATGGAAAGATGGACGTTCAACAAAAAATGACAGGTGAAAACTAGTGGTGATGAGGATTTGTTGGTGATGGTGCTCAGGTGGAGCTTCGAGATTCACCAAGTGCCCCATTGAATGGCCCATATTAATTCTATTAATCATACAGCATTTTTCCAACATTTAAGTAATTTAATGATGTTAGAATTAAGTGTTCTTAGGTTTTTTGTATTCATCTCATTAAGCCGATCAATCAAACTATAAGCATACCATATTTGGATATCATTTGGTCAGACTATAGTAAGTACATCTCAAAATAAGAAATGGTTCTATAAGGTGTCCTTTAAGAAATCTGATAACTCAAATAAGCATAGTATACTAAAGAAGAAGATGACTATACTTCAGAAGATCATCAACAATTTTGAGAATTATCATCAACCAGTTAGACGACCTATAGCACTTGCAGATTTAATCTCTATGCTTCAAATAGACCAATCGAAAGTCGAAGATGACGAACAAGAAGATGAATGATCACACTATGTAGAAACATGTCGAGTAATCTAAGTAACATAAAATGCATGCCAAAGAAATTCTTTTGAAGATCATGATAGGGGTCAGATGGTAATGTCTCCTATAAAAATGAATAAAAAAGATGAACATAGAAATACTAGACTAGTGAAAATTTTGTATGTTGATAAAATAATATCTGAGTCATGTTTGATGGTGCTGTAGATAAAAAATAACTCAGAAGAAGTGTTATGTTTTCCAAGTGGTGACGGTTAGATCGATAAATAGCTTCACAAATTGAGCATAGAAAGTTGAATGAAAACTCTGAACATACAACAAAATCATCTAAAGCAAAGAAGCTTGATCCTAAAGAAAATCTTTCATTAGATGAGGCTGAGTCAAATAAGTGGCTCAGGTGTTACAAAGTGTTGCCATTGCCACAGAAAAGGGGTTATTAAGCAAAAATAAGGAAAAAAGATATAGTCATTAATGAAGAAATCATTCCTAAAGATCATAAGAAGAAATATGATACAAATAAAGGAATAGAGTATAATATCATTTCCTATTTAAGAAAAATCCCAAAAAAGCTCATTATCTAGAAACTCATGTTGGAGACTACGGAATATAATCCTTGATACAGGCCAAAAATGAAAAGGCTCTTAAAAATCTAGAGAGATATGAAGCATATTTCATAGAAACCTTGAAACAATATCTTAAAAATCCAAAGAGATATAAAGCATATTTCATAGAAAGATGTTTAAGCGAAGTTCTTCATGCTAGAAATAAACTTGTTATTATATTCTCTGAAGAAGATCTCATGATGGGGACTACGACATATAATCCTCCTCTATATATCTCGATAGAAAGTGATTGAATCATACTAAAGTGAATCCTAATTGACCTCAGGTCGTCGATAAATCACATGAGTTTACACACACTAAGATTATTATCCCTAAATATTCAACATCTTAGGCAAGATAAACTTATGGTGCACGACTTTAACAAAAAATGACGAAAAAACTGTAGGGTTATTTATCTTTCCCCTTAAATTTGGAGAACTATATACATAAGCTAAATTCTATATTATCGATGTAGACACTTCATTCTTGGAACTCTTGGGTAGAACTTGGCTCCATGAGAATGGTCTATTCCATCAACCTTGTACCAATGTATGAAATAACTAAAGGATGGAGAAGTGTTCAAGATTTTTTGGAGATATACACCCTTTGCAGTCCATGAGAAAATTTATGATGATGTAAAATACTTCATTCCAAATGAAGTGAAGCCGATAAAATCTTTTGAAGCTTAATCATCGACCTCAAGGAGTTAAAAAACAACCCAAAGAAGTTATGAAAATGCAGACAGGAAGAAAGAACGTGACACTAAATCTTCCTAAAAGGGTTAATACATTACCTAAGCCAAATAAAATTATACTTCATTTGAGAAGTGACATAAAGGAAGATGATGATATCTCAAATACCTATAAGCCAAATCGTATAAATAGGGTATAGTGTAGAGTTTCAAGAAGAATGAGTAATATGTCAATTTAAAAAAATACTTTTATAATTACATTGATCCCTCCATAATATTTTAGAGAAATCATATCTCATGAGGTTTACAATGTTAAAGAGCTTAAAATATTTTATGTACCTCTCGTACAAGAAGTAGCAGACTAGGAAGTTTATTTTATAAATTTGAAGAATATCAAAAAGAGAATTTTGATTAGCTTGGTAATTTTATTAAAAATGTAGAGATAATTCATACAAAAATGTCTAGATAATGTCCCAAAAGAATTCAGCAAATGATATGAAAAGTTAGAGTTCATAATATGATTACTTGGCGGTAAACATATTTCTTTCCAAAATGTGGTGTCAAGAATTATCAAAGATTGGAAGTCATGATACAAAATGCCTTCAATTTATCATAGCAGAATATACTAAAAAAATGTATGTTATGCAATAATTCATAAATATCTAGCAATTGAAAATATAAATATGAATGATGAACAAAATATGGAAGCTAAACCTACACCAGAAGAACTTGAAGATAGTGGACAAGCTGTTACCATGAATGAGATGAAATAAATAAACTTGAGAACTTACGAGGACCCTCACCAAATATTTATTAGTACTCTTCTTTCCAAGAAAAAATTTGAAAAGATGAAAACATTACTTAGTGAACACATGGACTGCTTTTTCTGAATATATGATGAGATGCCAGGATTATCCCCTGATGAAGTTGTTCATAAATAAGTTATTAAACCATGTGCAATACCTGTTAAGTAAGCTCCAAGGCAAATGAGGCTAGAGATTGAAGAGTGGGTGATTGCATAAACTAAGTAGCTTATCGAAGCATATTTTATTCAAGCAAAAAATATGTTGATTCAATAAGCAATATTATCCGAGTGAAAAAAAGAATGGACAAATTCTCATATGTATCGACTTTCGAGATATTAATAAGACAAATTTAAAAGATGACTTTTTACTTCTAATATTAGAATTGCTAGTTGACAATATATCCAACTATAATATATTCTCATTTATGGATAGATCATCATGATATAATCAAATCGAAATATCACCTGAAAATGAAATATATATATCTTTCAAGACTCCAATCAGCATATTTTGCTATACAATCATGTCATTTGGCTTGAGGAATGATGGAGCTATAGACCAAAGGCCTATGATATATATATTTAATGAGCATATATACCAGAAGGTTGAATGCTATGTGGATGATCTTGTTGTTAAAAGTATAAATCAAAAAGATTATCTTAAAAAAATAAGAATTGTATTGGAATGGATTAGAATATTTAATCTCAAAATGAATTAGCTCAAGTGTTCTTTTAGGGTCTCCTCAAGAAATTTTCTTGGGTTGTCGTTTGTTATCGAGGAATTGAAATCGACCCCAAAAAAATCAAAGTGTTTATGGAAATACTGCCACCAAAGAATGATTGATAGCTTCGCTCATTACAAGGGCAGCTGGCTTTTATTCAGTGATTCATATCCAATCTGTCGAGTAGGTGACAGTCATTTTCAAAACTGTTGAAGAAGTACACTTGCTTCATATGGGATAGAGAATACTAAGAAGGATCGAGAATACTAAGAAGCTTTTGATACTATCTAGAGATACCTGTTAAGCCCACCTATTCTTACAACACCAACTTCAAGGAAGCCTCTTATCGTATACACTGTTAAATTAGAAGAATTTCATGGAGCATTGCTAGCTCAACACATTGAAGAAGGAAAGAAGAATATCCTCTATTATATTAGTCGAAGGTTTATTAGAGAAGAAATATGTTACTCTCTAATTGGGAAGCACTGCCTAGCATTTATTTTTATAGTTTAGAAACTCTGTCATTATATGCTTTCTCATAAAGTCCTTTAATATCAAAGTTTATTCCATTAAAGTTCTTAATGATAAGACTAGCATTGACAAGCCACCATAATAGATGGGCAGTGATATTAGTTTGTTATCATATATGTTCCAAAAAAAGTGGTAAAAGGGCAAGTCTTAGTATATTTTCTTACCGCACATCCTATCCCTGTGCACTCACCATTTAATGATGATATACCCGATGAACATATTCTAGTTATTCTAAAAAAAGAGAAACTACAAATATGGGAAATGTATTTTGATGGTGCATCATCAATTAAACCTACCCAACCTCTGAACCTTCCCAAAGCTTGAGCCAATAATGGTTTTATCTTCATAGCACCTAATAGATGGATAATGAGATATTCATTTGGTTTAACTTAACCCAGAACCAACAATGAAGAAGAATATGAAGCCTTATTAACAGGACATGAAATTGCTACTTCAATGAAAATTCAAGACCTCAGAATATTTGATTATTCTCAACTCATTATAAATCAATTATTGGGCACTTATAAAATTGGCAAGCATTGGTTGGTTACTAATATAGGCGAGTTCTCAAGCTCATCAAGAAAATTACAAATGTTAAACTAATTCAAATATCTTAAGCTCATAATATAAGATTCTTTAATAAAATTGGCTAATAAAATGGCAAGCATATAACGAGCCTATGTTAATCAGTGTCAATACTCATTAAGTACTAAAGCTAGTAATTCTATGTTCACTGTAGGTAGAGGGGTCCCCAAATTCAAGCCAGCAGGATGCAACTTTGGTTGTTCCTCACCTTCCCAACAAATTATTCTTAAAAATTAACCTTATAAATCCCAAATATTTACAAGAAGAAAATCTAGTAGAGCCTTAGAATTCTTGTTAGAATTCCTAGAAATTAAAGAGCAAAATGATTGGAGGTAACCTTTCATCGACTACTTCGGAGAAAGAAAAATCATTGCAATAAATCTTGAGCTACACAAATCAGGAAGAGAGCATTACGATATGCATTTGTCAACAATATGCTATATCAGAGATTATTTGATCAAATATAGCTACGATTCTTAGGAAAAGATGAAGTTGATAAAGTTATTTTTGAAGTTTATGAAGGACTATGTGGTTTATATCAGTCGAGTCCTAAAATGGCCATTAAAATTAAAATAATGAGCTATTACTGGCAATCAATAGTAAAGGATTGCTCCAATCATGTGGATAAATATCATGAATGTTAAATTCATAGTGATATTAAGCATGAACTACCAAATCTATTATGTCCCACTATATCATCCTGATCATTTGAATGTTGGGGGATAAATATAGCAGGGTCAATCGATCCACCATCATCACCTAGACACTATTTTATATTAGTAATAACAAACTATTTTTCTAAATGGGTTGAAACAACTACACTTAAAAAGTCACAAATAATTATGTGATCAACTTATTTACTCATAATATTGTCTTCAAATTTGGTGTACCACGCCTTATAATCTCATATAATGGTCCACCTTTTAAAAGTACTAAGATTTACAGATTCATTAAGCTACATAAAATTGATTGATGATATTCATCAATCTATAATCCAAGGGTAAATGGATTAGCAGAAGCCTTCAGTAAAATGCTGGTAAAAATGCTTAAGAAGATCCTCATTAAAAATAAAATAAAATGGCATACTAAGATGACAAAAGCATTATGGGCATATCTTACTACATATAAGACACCAACAAAAATATCTCCTTATTGTTGTTGTTTGGAGCTAAAGTTTTGTTACCACTTGAAGTTGAATTACTATCACTTTAAGTAGCTATTTAGTATGACCTCATGAAAGAACCAAATGCTCGCTTACGAATGGAAGAGCTTGATACACTAGATGAAGTCATTCTCTAAACCCAACAAAATTTTAAAATTTATCGAACAAGAATGAAAAAATCTTAGTCTTAACAAGCCTATATATGGCCGAGCCGTAGATAGCTTTACCTACTCAACAAGCCATGATAAGATGTCGTAGTAGGAAAACACCTATTTTGTTAGCCTTATAATAAATGCTATTACGTTCGATGTTTATCAAATTTATCAAATCAAAGTAATTTAGATTCAAAAGAGTTCCTTAGCTAATAAATGGATTGAGGCAAAATTCAGAGAAAAATTCTCAATCAACTCAAAGGCACTAAGCCACAATTAAAACTTTTATCAAGTTTGAGGCATTATTCCTTCATCAAATCTATTAAGTATAAAGCTAAGATCGAAGGATCTTCTCTTCTTCAACATGTATGATAAAGTACAAACCTCAGGACCAAAGAAGTCATCCTGTAGTTCTTATAAAGCCATAGGCCAAACTAACAGAAAATTATGATCATCAAAGTTCATCATGCATAAAGCTTTGGACTGATTACTATTCACCATCGACCTAATGAAAGCTCCCCGGCATACACTCCTTTGCCAAGCCTACCAAAGCATAAAGCTAGGATAGAAGGTATATTTTGTTCCTGACCAATCAAGAAGATAAATAAGGCAAACTCCTTCATTATATCTGTTAAGATTAGAAGCTGATGTTGAAGGTATATTCAAATCCTAACACTTCAAGAAAGATATATTAGGAACTTAACATGTCATATTTAGTGAATTAGCACATCCAAATAGTATATTGCATCAGATAAATGACAGCCTCTATTAGCATAGCTTTTAGAGATTTCTAAAGCCCTCGGCACGACATCTAAAATCCAATTTTAGAGATGCACAGGTTTAACTAGCTTGTAACAAAAATGATCTTCTATAAGGCACATATCATATCTATTAGGGGGCATTAGTTAATGTCTAACCACCCACAACCCCACTGCCCATGATCTGCTCAAATGACACTTGTAACTTTCTCATGCTATTATAACTCCGACTCACACGACATAAAACTCCTCAAGTCAACTGCTCTCTCCTATTTGAGACATACCTTATGCATAGACAAGGACACACGCCATAGCATGGTCAACTTAAACTCCTATCCTAAGTTGTACGAAGCCCGGTCTGATTTCTCCACTCCATCTTCAAACTCTCTATCGTACTCTACAACTTAGCTACACTACTTCCTGTCCTGAGTGCCACCTGCACCTGACATTAAAGATGACACAGACCTAGCCTCTTATCCTTATAATCTCGAACTCCAGCACAGCTCCTGCTCGCGAGCTCGACTGCTACACCTGATGAAAACCCTAACTCGCCAGTCTTGCATGACTCCTATACACCAAGCTGAACTCCAGCCTGACCTCCACTTCTGACTCCCGCTATCATGCCCTAAACAGCGAAAGGCCAACTGCCAAGTCTAACTTAACCTCCATCTAGCTCTCTCCCTCTCTCTATTTAATATATATATATATATATATATATATATATATATATATATATATATATATATATATATATATATATATATATATATATATATATATATATATATATATTACAGAATAAAATAAAATTAAATAAAAAAGGGGAGATGTTATTTTCAATAGGTGCAACAATAAGGATCATCGAAGACTAGCATGGTAACTCTAATGAGCTAGCATAAATTTATTTCCAATGTTATCGAGAAATACTTAGTGCATGGAAAATCTAATGAAAGAGGACTCTATATTATGGAAATAATTGGTCAAACAAAAAAGGAATGATAATTTGCTAAAAATAGATGCTTAATGAAGCTGGCTTTGAAATAATAGAAGGGATTATGCCAACATATAAAGCAAATGATATAGTGAATTGATTTGATCTGATTACTTAGTGATTTGATTTATTACATCGGGTAGTCTAGGTCTTCTGAATACACCGCTTGGAACTACATAAAATGCAACATATAATAGACATTAAAAAGACCACAAAAATGATGACACGGAAGAATATAAGCAATAAATACAACCCACATGTGCTCCGATTGTCACCTTTGATTCTTAAATCCAATGGTTCTAAAATGCTATGCAGGTCAAATACCCAAGTCTCATCCTCCCCTTCAAACAGATAGAAGTTGACATGACTTGAATTGCAAAATGCCTCCCAAATTCCTATAATAATACAGTGACTTTAGCATCACCCCATTGATAGCCATGTTAAATGTAATATCAACCAGAGGGGTTAAATCTCAAAACCAATAAAAGGATAAATTTTTAAAATGAAACATATCACTTAAAAACTTAAAGCTAAAACTCATCCACCTCCCGTAATCATTTATCGGGGGTGATAAATTTGAAATAAACCTCAACTCAAAAAGATCGAATGTTTTATCGGGTGTATCATTAAGATTCATCGTCAAAAAGTCTCTTGACAGCAGGAACATGGCAAGTTCCATCTGATCGGGTGATTTTGCAGCAAAATAACACTATTATATTACAATCATGGCCAAAGCCAACATGTTCCCTAACGACATCAAACCCTTGAATTATAAATTATAGGGTATATTTGAAAGGTATAAAGCCCTCTTTCAGCTAAGGTGGATTCAGATCTATCTTCTTAGATAAACACCACCCCAGTTCTAGGAGGTAACCTTGGATGAAACTACTCATGGCTGCCAATAAGTTGTCTTCTGTCAGGTTCGGCATACTACCTCCTCTGACTAAGTAGACAAGGGATTATGATGGCCCACGATGAGGGAACTATGGGATCTTGATTGGGCTCATCTTCATTTCCCCCATCACATATTTAATGTTATGGTGATAAAATTTAAGTCTCAAACTCCAAAATTTCATATCCCAAATTTAAACCCTAAAATTATTTCTATTATACATTGGATTTACAATCAATGCGACCAATGCGATCTCTTTTATGCCTAACATTAATCGAAAGTTCTCTCTCACTACCGGCAGGCATAATTAATTATAGGGGCTTGTACATATAAGAAATCTGGACTCATATCATAAAGTCCTTACAAAATAAGGGTAAAATCTTTGGGTAATGTTTAATTCAAAACCCAGCCTGGCTTCTAAAAAATTGCCTCAAAACTTAAGAATTAAATCTCTCTGATGCCAACAAAAAGAAAAAGAGAGAGGCGGGGAGAGGCTGGGCCACCAAAATTTTCAAAGCCCATATAATGATATTGAGATACTCTTAAAAAATTATATAACATAAAAATTGATTGATTAGTTTGAAGGGAATGTGTACAGACCATTAACTACTTAATCAAAGATGATTTTACATGGATTGTAAAACCTTTAGAACACCTCATCATAAATAAATAGTGTTTTGCATCAAAAGGAGGCAACAAAAATTGGGAAAACATGACGTTGGGCTTTGTTAAGTCAAATTTCTTGGCAACTAGGTATCGACTTGTCTAGCAAAAGAGATATTTGTAAAATTTTGTCAAAATAACATAACATACTACATCAAGTTTAAAACTAACTTTAGGAAGTCCTCAAATTGAGTCACATCTCATTCCATCTTTGAAAGATAAATTTTTAACATTAACTTAGCAAGAGTGAGCTGATCAATTAACAAATAGACTAGTATAAACTAATCGATTCATATTACCTCCATTATAAGAATCAAACTATTTAAGTTCAATAACAGCAATATAATTTATGTACCTTATCAACAACAAAACCTAACTTTTATATTCGTTTTTCCAAAAATTAGATACTTATTATTATGAAAAATCAAAACCTTACAGCCATAGTCAACACTCCAAAATCCAAGTGGCATGAAATTATCATCTTTTCTTTTAATGCTGCAAAAAATAATAATATGAAAAATCGTACAATTATTTTGTGAATTTGGGAGAGCAAACTAATTATCTAAACAAACTTGCAAATGGATAAATACTAAGTAATGCACAAATTGTTCTACAAAAGACATGATTGTTGCATTATTTTGTTTTCTCCCCCTAAGGGATAGTGAAAGTGGAAATCAAGGAGAGGAGAAATTTTATAGAGAGAGAGTGTCCCATTTTTAAAATTTTATTGGCACATTTTTTATGAATTTATTCTTATGGCAGAGGCTGGTTGCTAGTCATTTGGTGGTTCATTTTTGGCTTTTCTTCATTCTCAATTGGAATGTAAGATTGGTGATGGATCAAAGCAAGTTCATTCTACTATTGAATTTGATGATTCTTCAATTTTTTTTAATAAAAAAATATTAACGAAAGGAACTCCTTTGGTAATCGAAGAATGTTCTTTCTCTGGTAATAAGAAGATTATTCCAGTTGCTGGGAAAGGTAAAGATGTGATTTCTGGTGAAAATTTAATAGCCATCATTCATCTGATGGTTCTAAATTCAAAAAAAAATGTTATGAATGGAGCCAAAGATTTTGAAGTGTCTTCTTCTTCAGGAATGAAGATTTGATGAATAGAATTGGTAACTTAAATTCAAATTCTTCTTTGATAGGTGGGCCTGTTGTTATTGATTCAGAGTCCTTTGCAGTTGGTAAAAAATTGGCTGAAAAGATTATTGCTATGATGTCATTTGTTGAAAATGTTCCACAACGTAATTATCTAAATGTCAAGGAAGATTTTAATATTATTAACAAGGTTGATAATAAGGCTAATGCTTGATAAGCTGATAATAGTTTGAAAGATGATTTTCCTAAAGTATGGACAAAATGTTCTAACATTAAGATTATGGATTCAGATTTTTACTCGATACATCTAGAAGATGGAATAGCTGTGAAATTATGTACTCGAATGAGTTATCCAGTACTCGAAAGCTTCAAAATGCATTAGTAATTAATGTTTTTAGGAAAAATATTCCTTTTTATTTGATTTGTTTGGAATTACACCGTCAGTGGAGTATGTTTAGTAAATTTCATCTAACTATGCTTGAGTTAGAGTGGATATTGAGTTCTTTTCAAAATTCTGAAGCTTTGGAATTAGTTTTATCAAATGGGCCTTAGTATGTGAATGGCCAAATTATTGGGTTGGATAGGTGGTTCCTAGTTTTTCTCAGTCATCTTTGAAAGGGTTATCATCTACTTTTTGGATAAGGATGCCCCACCACCCTTGACAATATTATGATGAGGTTAATGTTAGCAAAATTACTTCTAAAGTTGGAATACCTTTGATGATAGATGGTAATGTGTTTCAGTGGGGAAGGAGAGCGTATACCAGAGTTTGTGTCCGAATTTTGCTAAACAAACAGCTTCCATTGAGAGTTTAGATAGAAGGTCTTTTAGGCTGATTCTATCAGAAAATTGAATATGAAAAAAATTTCAAATTTCTATTTCAAATGCAGTAAAATTGGTCACATCTTGAATGACTGTTTGGAAGTCTGTGCAAAAATGAAGAAATTTCTAGATGTTGCTATCAAATCTTCTACTACAAAAGGTGGTGTTTGTAAATCAATTATGCCTGTTAAAGAGGATCCGAAAGAAGCAATTAAATATGTTCTTGATGATTCTGTTGTTCAAACCGATAGAGATTTTTCGGTTGATGACGGGAATAATGGTAGGTATGGTCCTTGGATTCCTATCAATTATGAGAAGTGTATGGTTAAACCTCCTAATAGAAGAAGATTGGTTCAAAATAATGTATGGGTTAATAATAGTTTAAAGCCATGTCTAGATTTTGGAACTGGGAATTCGAGAGGTAATTTTAATGGTTCTCATGGTGAAAATAGTTAGATAAAAAATAATTTTAAGAAAGAAGAAGTGGTTAATTCTTTGGTCAAAGAAGATGTGTGTGGACTGTACACAAATAATTTTAATTGTTCTTTAATTCAATCTAGAGCTAGAACAGATTCTGATTCTTGTATGGCTTCGATTTCTCTATCACCATTAAATCCTTCTGATATCAATAAATTTAATACTTTAAATGGAATTATTAATGAGTATGTGGGTGGTGAGAAGTTTTTGGGTTATTCTAATGATGGGGGAGGTATTGGAAATACTATGGATGTGGAAGCAAATGAAAAATATTTGAAGAACTATGATGAGGATTGTCCTAGAGAAGGGGGTTCTGCTTCTGTTAAGGGGAAACTTAATAATAAACTTAAATCGTTAGGTCTTGTGAAGTTTCTTCCTAGGAATAGAAAAATTGATGTGATTAATAAAGAAAGGGGTGGTGGTTCATCACCTAAAGAATAATCATGTCTTCAATTGCATTTTGGAATTGTAGAGGAGCTTGGAAAAAGCAAGCTTCTTTTTACCTTAAACAGTTTGTGAAATATTTTGATGTATTTTTTGTTGGGTTATTGGAAACAAAAATATCATCCATTGATAGGATGTAGATTAATAAGCTTTTTAGAGTTTATTGGGATATTTTTCATCCTCATTCTGAGCGAATATCAGGTGGTATTCTTGTATTATGGAGATCTAACGTTGCTTCTTTCTATATGTTGGAAGCTTCTTCACAATATGTGATTGGAGAGTTGAATATTTTCAATAAGGGTGTGTGGCATAGTGCTACTACTTATGGGATTAAAGATAACTTCAAAAGGAGAGATTTATGGAATAAATTGGAGCTTTATTCGTCTAAAGATATTCCATCTGTTATTGGGGGAGATTTCAATTTTCCTTTATGGAAAGAGGATAAAAGGGGAGGGAAGAAATTTGTTTTTTTCATAACGATCGCATGAAATGACGATGTAAATGGCTAATAATGGCCAACATGATGTTGGATTTTTGGGACCTAAATTTACGTTGTGTAACAATAAAGAAGGTGGAGATCATATATTGGAAAGGCTAGATGTTTATTGAATTCTATTACTATAAATTTTGTTCATTTAATGGCTGTAAGGCATCTTGCAAGAATAGCTTTGGATCATTGTCCTATTATTATGAATCTTTTGATTCCAAATGTTCATTACAAAAGGATAAATAGATTTGAAGAGGTTTGGGCTTTATATCCAGCTTATTCGGTTGTTGTTCTCAAAGCATATAAGAGAATTATGTTTGGTACTAATGCAGAAATTCTGGATAAAAATTTTAAAAGGTCAATGAGAGCTTTATTCTATTAGAGTAAATAAAAGCTTCAGGACTTCTTGTAGTTAAATGAGAGTCTTAAAAAAGAAATTTTTGAATTGTAGTTGGAGGAATCGTCTAATGGTGGTCTTTCTAAAGATTAGCTATTCTGACTAAGAACTAAACTGAATGATTTAAATATTACTCTTGCTCGGTTAAGAACGTGATGGAGGCAACGAGATAAAGTTAGATGGATGGAAGAGGGTGATACTAATTCAAAAATTTTTTTATTCATTGGTAAGTGCTAGAAAGAATGGAAATTGGATTAATCAAATCTAAGATTGCAATGGATTAGTTATTAAAGATCAATTGTGTATTGAAAAGGTTTTTTTCAATTCCCTTAAAAATAAATGGAAAGATAGAGATTGTTCGCTACAGGGGTGGCCTTCTCTGGTTAATAAACTGAATAATGAAGACATGTATTTTTTGGAAAAGGATTTCTCTAAAGTGGAAGTGTTGGAAGTGGTGAATCAGCTTTGGAAAAACAAGTCTCTCGGTATTGATGGGATTTTTTATTCAATCATTAAGGCATATTGGAGCATCATTAAAGAGGTTTTTCGGAAGGCGATTAATAATTTATTCAGTTATGGAAAAATGTATAATGAATGGAAAGATACTTTAATAGTTCCTATTCCTAAAGTTCAAAATCCTTTGCTTCCTTCCAATATTAGGCCTATTATTCTTTGTAAATCTATTTACAAGATTATGGCTAAAATTTTATTGAACAAATTTAAACTTATTCTTCCAAAACATATATCTGAAGATCTGCATTTGTCAAGGTCGGTCATTATCGGATCATGTTTTAATCACACATGAAGTGTTTAAGAAATTCAAATTTTCTAAAGCTAAAAAGGATTTCTAGTTGTCAAAATTTATATGGAACAAGCATATGATAGTATGGGGTGGCCTACATTAAGACAAAATTCGGAATATTTTGGTTTTCCATTCAAATTTTCAATCCTTATTATGGAATGTGATGATGATCCCAAGTTCTCTATTTTGGTAAATGGTAATACTTCAAATTGGATTAAAGAAAGGAGTGGATTTAGGCAAGGTTATCCCTTGTCTCCTTTCTTATTTTTTTTATGCTCACAATTATTATCAAATGCTTTTCTTCAAAGTGGTAGTTCCATTGGCATTAAAATTGCTCCAAATGCGGAAAGAATATCTCATTTGCTTTTTGTAGATGATATTCTTATTTTTTCTGATGCTAATACCAAAATTGTTATGAAATTGAAGAGAATTGTAGATGTTTTTTGTATGTCATCTGGTCAAAAAGTTAATACCAAAAAATCTTCCATTTTTTGGCAAATCAGTTAAGAGAAGGAGGAAGAAGAAGAATTCTCGTATTATGTGGTTTAAACCTATAAGTGAAATAAATTATCTTGGTGTGAAGATTTCTTTGAGAAGGTTTATGGTTTCTAATTTCCATAACATATTAGATAAATGTTTTAACAAATTGAATGCTTTGGGGAATAAATTTATTTCTTTAGCTAGAAGATTTATTCTTTTTAAGTCTATTTTTATTTTGCCACCATTTTTTATTTCTGCTCATTCATTAATTTAGAAGGGTTTATTATATGATTTAGGAAAGATGTGCAGAAATTTTATTTGGCATAAGTAGAATGAGAAACAAGGTCTTCATTAAATTTCCTAGGATGGGCTTTGTGATTCAAAAAATAAGGGTGGTCATAGTCTTCATTCTTGTGTTAGTAAATTGGGGCGTTTGAGAGCTAAATTTTCTTGGAGCTTTATTAATAATACTGGATCACTTCTCAATATAATTTTAGCTACTAATTATGGATCAGATATTTGTAATTCAAAAATGAAGAGGGTCCATTCTTCTTCTTGGAATATTCTAAAAGATGGAGAAATTTTTTTTTTATTCCTTTAGTAAGGTGGAAGATTTCTTCAGGAAAGTCAATTAATATGTTTCAGGATGCTTGGATTCTTGATAGAAATATTGAGAAATGGCCTACATTTGTGACGGATTGTGTTAATATGGAAGGAACTGTTGATAAATTTTTGCTGAATGGTGAATGGAATGAGATAGAGCTGAGAAAATTCTTTGGTATGCGATTAATTTCTATGATTCAACAAATTCCCATAATTCCTGAGTTAGGAAAAGATCTGATGGAACTTAAAAAACAAAATTATGGAAAGACAACTGCTGCTTTGGCTATTGAGATGACACAGGATGAAGGTTTCGAAGTTGAGTATTGGAAATGGATGATGAAGTTAAAGCTTAAACCAAGGATTGAGGTATTCTAGTGGAGATTATTCAATAAGGAAATTCCTACTAATCAATTTCTCATGTACAAGAGACTACTTGATTCAAACATTTGTTTAAGAGGGTGCCAATCTATTGAAGATTGGAAACATGTTGCAATTAAATGTGTAAAGCTGATTCTAGTGATTAGTTACATGATTAAGTGGGCCTTTCTGATTCCTGTTTTTAATTCATTTGATGAATGTTGTGATGGTCTGAATGGGATAGCTTATAGAAATTCTTTTATAGCTAATTAGTATTATACTTCCATTTTTTTTCTCATGGAAAAGAGTGAATAAACTTAAGCATGGAGGAAAGGAAGATAGTTTTGTTGTTATAGCTTCTCATGCTATTACTTATGCTATTTCTTTCTATTTTAATCTTAATTCAGGCCACTAGGGTGTCAATCAGCCTTCTCAACTGGATAATATTTATTAGCACCCTCCTCCTCCAAAAAGGATTTAAGTCAATATTGATGCATCTTTATTAAGTTTGAATAAAATAAGTATTGGTGGGGTGTTTAAAGATCATAAAGGAAGATTTTTATTTGCATTTGGTATCAATTGTTTACATTGGGATTTTTCACAATTGGAATTGTTTGCTATTCAATATTTGGAGAAGGTAATGTAAGAATGGATGTTCCAATATAATGATATTATTATTGAAGGAGACAACTATAATATCATCAAAATTCTCCAAGATTCTTTTAAAAATTTTGATTGGGTAAATGGTGAATACTATATGAAGGAGCTTTCTTTTCTTGATGGATTCAATCAAGTGTTATTTAATTTTTCATCTAGGAATTATAATAAGTTTGCTGATTTATGTGTTACCTATGCTATTTTTAGCAATTTTCTTCGGGATGATGTTTGTTGTAATAATATTCCTCCTCCTTTTCTTTTTTTGTTAAAGGAGGAATGTGATAGAATTTCTATCACTTAGTAGTTTTGTAGTAGGTTTTTTACTTTATTAATGCAATTTGTAATTAAAAAAAAAAAGAAACAATATTCTATAGTTTCTACTAACTAATAATGTAGGATAGAGAAGATAGTAAGTAGGTATGTGGAGGCTAAGGCAGTTTTCACTATATTTAGTGTTGATAGCTAGAGAAGTATGAGAGAGATAAACTTTAATATTCTGCATTTTTTTTCTTAAATGACTTTATGTTGAATCTGCATTTAAAGTTAGGATGCAAATCTCTCTCTTTATCTCCATAAACATTTTAGCACATAATAGTTTCATGCCATCTATGAGAAAGATTCCCATTATATAACAAATATTTTTTATTCATAGCTTAAAATAAATCCCTTAAGAATAGCACAATATACTGAGTGAAGGCCACTTATGCCTCACGTTAAGGGGTATGTATAGGATGGAAGAGTTTCAAGTTCAAATCATTGAACATTGAGAAGAGACTGGACAATGAAAAGAAACATTATAATATCATGAAGGTCTCTCATCATAAAATTAAGAATAGGCTGGGCCTAATCAATTTGATGGAACTCATGCAATATCTCCTCATCTTCATGAATTAACTCATCCATCATACACTCATTAAGGACTCTTAGACACTACTAGTTCAATCTATTCTCCCCGAGCTACTCCACTAGCCCATAATCTTTTCATAGTCTTGGTGGACTTAAATCAACATCATATTATTGATGACTCTTGTGATACTATAAGAGTCAAACTTTTATGTCTTATTCATGAGGGATTTTCTTTGAGGAAAATGAACCAACTTACCCCTTGTCGATGCTTTTAAGAATCTTCATCTTTAACTGATGAAATTCTTCATCAACTTATTCCAATAGGTTTTTAAGTTATTTATAATTGATCCTTATGATAGAACCTCATATATATATATATATATATATATATAAGAATCATCTCATAGAGCCTTTTACTAAGACTTCCTTGCAAATCTTAAAAGATAAGAATGCACCAGATTTTACTCTCTCTAGTAGAAATACTCACACTTTTATCAATTTATTTAAGTTTTCATTAAATAATTTATTGCCAATCAGAAAATCATCAAGGACTTCTTCCATTATTTTGGTATTTAACAAAATAAGAGAAATACTCTTAAGGACTATTTTGAAAGTTTCTCCTATAAATAATACTAAAATTTGGGAGTGGATCTAGAGTTTATTATAATATGACTTTACACCCAAAATCTTTTTACTCAATAATATAGAGATTATCCATTTTTATGTTGATCATAATCAAAGAGTAGAGGCACAAAATTTTATTGAAGATGCCTCATCAATAATAATTTCAGTAATCATCAAGCGAGAGAAAGAATGGGCAAGAAAATGATACCAAAATTTTTTAAAAAATAAGTAGAAGCAATCAAAAGACTAGAGACATCATTCTCACCAATTCAGCCAAAGTCATCAAATTACATCCCATTAAATGCATCTAGGGCTAACCTTTTAATGAAGATTTAAAAGTATAAACACCTCAAGTAGCCAAAACCTTTAAAAAATCCAAATGGTATAGACCAATCTCAATATTGCACTTTCACTATTCAATAGGATATTCAAATAAAAATTAATTTCAATTTAAGGAAGATATTGCACATCTCATATGCTAATGACACATGGGGTATTATATATAAGAATAATATAGATCATCCATCTCAAAAAAAAAAGATAAAAGAAGTTATGATAAGAAAATTATCATAATTATTGAATATGAGTGTCATCATAATCGATGCCCTTATATAGGGAGATTATATCATGAAAGCAACCTAAAATGTTTAACTCCTCACCTTATTATAATTTCTAAAAATAAGTATATCATAATTTCTTCTATAGATAAAGATTTATCTTTGAAGTTATTTTTTATTTAAATTATCAAAGAAATATTTCTTTGATAAATAACATTTCAATTAATTAAAACCTTTAGAATGCATGCTCATGAGACAGCCCTAGTGAGAAGCTAATAGTGAATATGATCATCACAAGAATTACCCTATGATGGCAAGTGGTAGACATGTTCTCTACTCACAACCCCTAGAAGGCACACTCACAAGATGACCTCAATGGGAAGCTAGAAGTGGACATGGTCATCACTAGGAAAATTTCATGATGACAAATGGTTAACAAGTGTCCAATCATTTAAACATCACAGAGTGTTAAAAATCTCAAAAGGTTAAAAACCTTAGAAAATATAGTTTATTGTTTCTTTTATTCTACAAAAAAAGATCAAGACTAAAACCCTCAGAAGGTCAAATAATATTTGACATTTAGGTTCATAAAAATATTTTAAAATTTTTAATGAATGGTTTGTCTATTTGAATTAGTTGAAGATAAAAATGTCATAATCTCAACATCAAAATATGTGAGAATTAAATTCAACTTTATGATTAAAATGAAAGAATTTTTCCATGAAAATCTGTGAGAAATTCATGACCACTCCATAAAAAAATGTGACTACAATCTTGAGGGAGGGCATAAAAATTAGCAAAAAAAGTCTTTCAAAAATGAAGAAGTTAGTATATCAAATAAATTCTTCATATTTTTTGAGAAACATTTTTCAGCATCTTGTCACTATTGTCATGGAGAAAACACGTTGCTACACCAACCATCATAAATCCAAATGTAAAAATTCATCGTGTTTTTACAAAATGACTTGGGCTCCACTACATGAGTTGGAAGTTAATGTGTGAGATTTCTCCTGACTCATGAAGGTATTTATAATTGAAAAAGAGGAAAAGCGTTACAAAACAATTATAACTTTTTCAAAAATATTGAGCTTTTTTTTGTATATTTTTATAGTTTTTTGGCCTTTAAATTTGACTATTTATTATAAAAATATTTTTACATTTTCTTAATAAAAATTAAAGCATTTACTATAGCAGAGCATGCTTGTACGCACCTCTATGCATGTGGCCATGCGATTTACATACAAAAGTGCATGTGTGCTTGCTGGGGTGGAACCATCCTTAATTATTAGGAGGGGGGGCAAATTTATAAGTGTAGAATTTGGCTAGACCCCTATTTGTTCATATCCTTGATCATTGTACGCTTTACAGATATATCGGGGGTCTAAGGGGACATTTTTAGGAATTTGGCTCGACCCTAATTGTAAGGATATTTTTGGATTATCTTTACTATTTCTTTTTGTATTTTGTTCATTGTTCTCTAACAATAATATCTCTGAACAATGTGTTTAATTATGCTCGGGGCAATTACCTCAAGACCATAGTATTTTAGAACTTTTTTGTGGGTGGGTGGGGGGAGCAATCGCCATAAAACTCTTGTAATAAATACTAAAAAATAGATGGGGGGGGATAAATTACCTAAAAAATCAAATAATAAAGATTTTTATTGAAAGCTGGATCAGCCCCTATGTGCGCGCATGCGTGGTTGTGCATGTTGTTGTGTGAGCCTTCACATGTGCCAACGTCTCTATATGTGTGCAGTTGTGCATACTTACACAAGTGCATTCACGTCACTTGTAGGAGCAATAATAGGCCATAGATTATTTGACATGACACATTTGAGGTTTGATTGGACCTATACATGCCTTTTTTATCATTTTTTAATATTATGGATTCAATTTTGCCATTTTAAAAGCCCAACAAAACACGTATGATTGAGATCAAGCAAAGTTAGAGAAGTTGGAGTAAAAGATTTTTATAATTTATGAACTGACTTCATGGAAGGTTGAAATTACAGTTTAGGAGAATTTTCTAGTTCATAGTATTCAGGGAAAGTCTACATTGATATCGAAGAGTGATTGCATCTCGTAATTTTTCCAAAATTATAATTTTATGCTATTTTTAAAAGATTATATATATATATATATATATATATATATATATATATATATATATATATATATATACTTTAATGCCAAAAAATAATGAGGTAAATTAAATGTTATATAAAATTCATCTGATCAAGCATAAACTTTGAGGCAATATTAGAATTGAAAACTCTTAGTATTAAATTCATGACCATTTAAACTTTGATTTAAGAAAACATATAGTTGAATTGAATATCATGATAAGATGAACGCAACGACATCAAAAGCAATCTGATCTGAGTCCAAATAAACTAAAATCAAGCATGTGAAGAATATTTGGAGTCTTTCAGATATTAATTGAATGATAATGAATAAATGTTCTATGATTAAAGGATTTAATATATGCTATATATTCAATAGAGTGGTATGGAATTTTAACTGAATTTACTAAAATCCAAATCTAAAAATATTATAAGTAGAGCTCCATTCTCTACTTGAGAGGGACATATACTTAAGATTGGAGAGAGCAATGTGATCTAAGGAACATTATTAGAGTTGTATCCAATGTTTGATGTTGATGATCAATGCTTGCCATTGCTACCATCTAACTATCATCGGAGTTTGACCAACACTTTTGGTTCTCAATGTCCATTTCTTATCATTTGACCACCGTTGTCCAACCTCTATCATCTGACCATTGTAATTTGACTTACATCATTCATCTAACATTATCATCTATCTACTACTCTCTTATAAACTCTATTAAAATTATAAAATTCAATAAAGTGTTTTCAAAATTTTTATATCTTATTCTCTAGTTATGGGGAACAACAGACTTTTGTAACTTCATGTATATTATTGATTATCTCAACTGGGTTATGCCCCATGATTTCCTTTCTTTATGAAATTTTCAAGTAAAAACACTTGTGTCTATGCATTTTTCTCTTTTATTTTTGTGAGTTTACTAAATTTTCATGCAAAGTGAAGATGTTAAACCCTCTCTATTGTTGTGAATTTTTTAGCACTAAAAAAGTTCTATGTATTATAGTAGTACAAAAATATTTATTGTAAATATTATGTATCCAATATTTATAAAAAAAGTTACAAGAACTCAAAAAACTCTTAAAAAGGAAAGAAATAATAAAAGGAATACATCAGGATTCCAATGAAATTATATTAAAACTTCTCAAAAAGGAAAAATCATCAATGTTCAAAAAAAATAATAATAGGAAAAACAAACCCAAAAAATAACTATATCTACACAACTTAAAAAGAAGAGATAAAAATAGGTAGTTAATGATGAACTCAATCTAAATAAATACATGAAAAAATAGACCTCTTAAACTCAAAAAGCTAATATAGAAGATTACTAAACCATGGTTTATAGAAGCAACTAAAATCAAGATTCTTAGAGAGCCTTCAGCCCAACACCTAAGCTTAAACCTAAAACCCCCTCAAACCAACAAGTAAACATTTCAAATATTGCACGGAACATCCATAAGGGCTTTAGTAAATCTTGCACTTGGATCCCTTAAAATAAGAGGAAGTAAATACAAAGCAAAAAAGTTAAACTAAAAAAATTAAACGACATTATAGTGACTTAGCATTAAATTGAAATGCAAACTAATAAACTAACATCCTTAGAAGTCATCAGAACAACACCTATCAACAAGAGTTAAAGAAGAAATCAACAAACGAATAAGTCAAACAAAATAAAAGTTTGGAAAGTTCCAATAAGTTATCATGATGCAACCACAAAGTTTCAGAACCCTTACATAAGCATAAAATAATTTCTCCTGAGAAGACATAGATCCAAAATGGGCAAGACAATCCTTAAGCTTATTACATTTACTAAAACTATAAGTAATTTTAGATAGAATGGAAAATAAAGAAGTCCTAATTTTCCTAAAATCATAAGGTTAATCATAAACAATATGTATACTAAATAAAATAATATCAACTAAAACCAGCGCCTCCATATGTGTGCACCTATTCACATTTACACTAGAGCTTGCATTTCATTGGTTGTAGATTAATAAATGATCAACCACACATTTTGTGTTTGATTGGACCTGTACATGCCATCTTTATCATTTTTTAATATTGTAGATTAAATTTTGGCATTTAAAAAACCCAACAAAGCCTAAATGATTGAGATCTAGCAAATTTAGAGAATTTGGAGTAAAAGGTTTTATAATTTTTGCACTGACTTCATGGAAGGATAAAATTGGAGTTTAAGAGAATTTATTTTGTTCATAGTCTTGAGGGAAGGTCTAATTGAAAGAGTGGTTATGTCTCATAATATTTTCAAGATTGTAATTTTATGCTATTTTGTAAGATTATGTATATAGTTTTAGAAGAAATGGACTTCAATGTCAAAAAATAATGGGTAAATGAATTGTCATAAGAAAATTCATCTAACCAAACATGAACTTTTGTATAATATTCATAACTAGTTAGACTTTGATTTAAGCAACCTTATAGTTGAGTTGAATATCATAATTAGATGAACACAAAAACATCAAAGGTAAAATGATTTGAGTTTACATAAACTAAAATCAAGCATGTGAAATATTTTTGTAATCTTTAAAATATTAATTGATGGATAAATTGGTCTCCCAATCTTACTTACCTATTATCAAATCAACTGGCTCAATGAAAAAAGCAAAGGAGCTCAAGGTCATTTGATTCAGAAGTGTTTAAGACACTTAAATAATGAATAAATGTTCAGGATTTAACATATACTATTAATAGAGTGTTTTGAAATTTTAGTTGAATTTACATAACTCCAACTTTAAAAATATTTTAAATAAAGCTTCATTCTCTAAAGCACCCTCAAAGCCAACCAATAAACAATTCAAATACAATACCCAACATCCATTAGGGTTCCAGTAAATCAAGCACTTGGATCCCTTAAAAGATGATGAAGCAAAGGCAAAGCCAAAAGTTAAGCTCAAAAAAATAAAGAAAATAAAACTCAAACTAAAATTAGTGACTTACGCTTCATTTAGGATAGTTTTCTTACTACTTTCTAAATTAGCTTTCTAGTACAAAATATTCTAGTTAAAAAATTTTTTTGTACTTAATGATGCTTTTGAAAGCAATAAAAAAGCTATAAGAAATGAAGCCTTAGCTTAGAATTAGAAAAGCAAACCAATAAACCAACATCCTTAAATGTCTTCTGAACAACACCTATCAACAAGAGTTAAAGAGAAAATCAACAAACAAATAAGTCGAGAAAAGTAAAAGTTTAGAAAGTTCCAATAAGCTATCATGATGCAACCAAAATGTTTGAGAACCCTAGCATAAGCATAAAATAATTTGACTTGAGAAGACTTAGATTTTTTTTGGGATAGCTTTCTTACAGCATTCTAAAGCAAATTTCTAGTACAAAAATTTTTAGTTCAATAAATTTCTATACTAAAACTTGCTTTACAAAGTAGTAAGAAAGTTATCCCAAATGAAGCCTTAGATCCAAAACAGGCAAGCCAATCGATAAGCTTATTGTCTTTCCTAAAATCTGACTAATTTTAGATAGAATAGAAAATATAGAATTCCTAATTTTCCTGAAATCATAAAGTTAATAAAAAATAATAAGTATATTAGATAAACTAATATTAACTAAAACCAGGGCCTCTAATATGTGCACCTATGCACAGTTACACTACTAGTACATGCATGTCACTGGTAGTAGTAATAATAAGTAATCTACCACACATTTTGGGTCTGATTGGAACTATACACACTAACATTATAATTTATTTAATATTTTGGATTCCATTTTGGCATTTTAAAAGCCCAACAAATCCTATATGATTGAGATCGAGCAATTTTAGAGAATTTGGAGTAAAAGGATTTAAAATTTATGCACTGACTTCATAGAAGGTTGAAATTGGAGTTTAAGAGAATTTATTTGGTTCATAGTCTTGAGAGATACATTGACATCCAATGAGTGGTTGTCTCTCATAATATTTTCAAAATTATTTTTTTATGTTATTTTTTAATAAAGATTATGTATATATTTTTAGATTAAATGGACCTCAATGTAAAAAAAAGGGTTAAATGAAATGTCATATGAAAATTCAACTGGCAGCATGAACTTTAGTATTAAATTCATAACCTGTTAAACTTTGATTTAAACAAACTTATAATTGAACTGTATATCATGATAAGATGAACACAACAACATCATGCAAAACAATTTTGGAAACTTTAAGAAATTAATTGATGGATAAAATGGTCTCCCCATCTTACCTATTATCAAACTAAGTAGCTCAATGAGAAAAGCAAAGGAGCTCAAGGTCATTTTATTCCAAAGTGTTTAAGACACTACATAATAAGGGAATGTTCTATGATTAAAGGATTTAACCTATACCATTCAATAGAGTGTTTTGAAATTTTAGCTGAATTTACTAAATTTTAACTCTAAAAGTATCAAAGATTAAGCTCCATTCTCCATTTGAGAGGGTCATATACTTGATATTAGAGAGGGAAATGAGATCTAAAGAACATTAGAGCTCTATCCAATGTTTGATGCTTACGATAAGTGCTTTTTAGTGCTACCATCTAATTATCTCCATCCAACAACCATCACCAAAACATTGCAGTTTGACCAGTACTTTTGATTATCATAATCCATTTCTCATCATTTGATTGTAGTTATCCAACCTTTATCATCTGACTATTACTATTTGATTGACATCATCCATCTACCATTATTATTCCTCCACTACTCCTCTTATAATCTCTATTAAATATTTGAAAAATCAATCAAGAGATTTCAATTTTTTAAAATCATATTCTCTAATTGTGGGGTACTTTTGCAACTTGAAGCGTATAATAGTTTATCTCAATAATTGGGTTATGTCCCATAATTTTTTTCTTCATAAGATTTTTACCTAAAAACACTTGTGACTCGTGCATTTTTCTCTTTGATTTTTGTGCATGCTAAACTTTCATGCAAAGTTAAGATATTAAACCCTCACTATTACCATGAATTTTCTAGACTCAAAAATTAATATGTATTACAGTAGTACATAAATATTTGTTGTAAATATTATGTTTTCAATATTTGTAAAAACAAAATACCGAAACTCAAAGAACTCTTAAATGGTAATGAAATAATAAAAGGAATACATCAAGATGCCAATGAAATTATAACAAAACTTCTCAAAAGGGAAAGATCATCAGTGTTCAAAAAATACAGTAATAATAAAAACTAACCAAAAAATAACAATATCTATGTATCTTAAATAGAAGAAAGAGATAAAATTAGGTAGTCAATGATTAACTCAATCTAAAGAAATACATGAAAAAGAAGACCTCTTGAAATTGAAAAGCTAATATAGAAGCTTATTGTACCATGACTGCTAAAAGCAACTAAAATCAATATTCTTAGAGAGTCTTCAGCCCAACATGTAATTTTCCACCAAAAACCCACTCAAAACAAACCAATAAATAGGTTAAGTACAACACCCAACATCCATTGGGGCTTTAGTAAGTAAAGCACTTGGATACCTCGAACGACGAGGAGGAAGCAAAGATAAAGCAAACAAGTTAAACTCAAAAAATAAAAATTAAACTAAAATTAGTGTCTTAGCTTAAAAATAGAAAAACAAACGAACCTTTGAGAACAATGTAGGACATTCAACTTTTTACGATAGATTATTCGTCTCAAATCCTAGTTTCCGATAGATTTGCAATGGAACTGATTCTGCCATTAAAAGCCGTATTGCAAAAATATTTGTGATGGAACAAAACTGTTGCAAATATTTTGTAGCAAATTTGTGGCAGATGTATATTGGAAATTTTACCACAATTTGCAGCAGAATCTTCATCGTACATTATGACGAAAAATCCATCACAAAGCTTCCACCATTTTTGATGAATATTTCTATTGCAAACAACGATACTATATCGTCGTATCAATATTTACGATAAAAGTTTCATCATAAATCTACTAGAAACCTAGAGCATAAATAAATAAAAAATAGCTCCTGATATATGTTATTGAGCTTTCTAGCAGTACAAATCCAAATAGTTTAAAAGCAATAATTAAATGCAGTAATAAAAAGTAATATTAATCTAATTGTAATATTCTAATAGCTTAAATAAAAAACTACATACAATAAAACTCTAAAATTATTATAACACTATTAAAGTTTCAATAGTTCTTAAACATAAAATAAAAAATAAAGAAAATACAACAAAAATACTTTTACAGACACTCTAGGCCGAATTTATATCTTCGCTCTCATGCTCGGCCAATGTAGGCATGGATTGTTTTCTACCAATCTACTCTCTCAATCTCTTAAGCTCATTTAGTATTTGAAAGTTCATACCTACCTATATTTTTCAGATGTTTTCTAAATTTACTGTCAAGATAGCCATCTGTTAGTTATAAAAACTCTCCTGACTTCTTATAGAGTAGTTGGCAGCAGAAGAGGATTGTCCCTCATATGTGTAGACTTACGAGCCTAATCCATAAGCCTGTCCATTATGCATTCCACTTATCGCTTGCGAATAAGTGTGGTAGTAAAAAATATATGAAGATCTCTAAGAGGAAACCTTACCTATTATAGCTTGGCTCTTTTAAACTCATATATACTCATCCTACAAAATATAATATAAGATTAATTATCGTATAAATGTCTCTTACAATATGTTTGTATATTATTAAACTTATGGCCTAGTTATATCATAAATCAAGTCCTCAAACATCCTAACTCTATCTTTCTCAACTATGTTGGAACTTATAGACGGGCCATGCTGAGAGTCGAAATAAGGCTTGTCCTCACCATGTAAAGTCCAATACCAATATTCTGGCATAAATCCTCTGTGATATAGATCAATAGTAATCTCATCTAGTGTGAGGTAGGCTTATTTTTATGTTTGGAATATAGACAATGAAACCTACCTTCTGATATAAATAAAGGTAATTAATAGCTTGACTAAATAAAATAATTCATTTCGTTTCGAAATTCATCTATTAATATCTTGCATCCAAGAAACATTCGATTATACATCCAACTTCTATATTTTTTAATATCCATAACACACTTGGACTATAAATTCTTATAACCAAACAATAAGATTTGTATCTATTTAAAAAATATTAAATAATATGTGCAATAGTGATGATTTTAGGAGTTTGCATAGATGGTTGTGCACCTCCAACACATACTTATTATATATTAGAAAATAGAAGAGTGTGTGTGAATTAGTGCAATGCACTAATATATCTAGTTTCCCAATTGAGTCATCAGATGGTCGCCATTTTATGTGACCAAACCATCTAAGGCGACTCTCTCTAATCTTATCTTCCACTAGAGCTACTCCAACCATTTCAGGAATATGCTCATTTTGTATCTTGTCTCTAATAGCTCATACACCTAAGCATCCTCATCTCTGCAACACTTAACATGATATTATGTTTCTCTTTTAATGGACAACAGTCTACACCATAAAGCATTATAGGTCTCACCACCATTTTTTAGAATTTTTCCTTAAGTTTGGGGGAACTTATCTATTACATAATATGCTAGATGCATTCCTCCATTCCAACCATCCAATATAAATTTTGCTAATAATATCTCTATCCATTATACCATCACCATGAACAATAAACTCTACGAGTAAAGCCACTCATCCACCTAAGCCTCCTTATCTCTGTAACATTTAACTTAATATTATGCTTCTCTTTTAATGGCCAACATTCTACACCATAAAGCATTATAGGTATCACCACCATTTTTAGAATTTTCCCTTAAGTTTGAGGGAACCTATCTATCACATAATATGCCCGATGCATTCCTTTATGTCAACCATCCAACACAAATTTTTCTAATAATATCTTCATCCATTACCCCATCACCATGAATAATAGACTCAAAGAGTTAAGCTACTCATCCACCTAAGCAATTTCATCTCTGCGACACTTAATATTATGCTTCTCTTATAATGGCCAACATTCTACACCATAGAGAGTTGCATGTCTTACCACATTTTTTAGATTTTTTCTTAAGTTTGAGGGAAACTTATCTATCACACAATATGCCTGATGCATTCCTCCATTTCAACCATCCAACAAGAATTCTACTAATAATATCTTCATCTATTATACCATCACTATGAATAATGGACTCAGGATATTTAAGGAAGAAAGATGGATACCTTCTCATCGAGCAAGCTCCAATCAAATCTGACAGGAGGAATATAATGGAAGGAGCAGAGAAAGTTTTCAGTCAGAGGTTAGACAGTTACAACTTTGTTTTCATAACTATATTTTTATATCATGGGTGTTTTTGATGATTCTAAAATCTTATCGTGTTAATCACTATTTCTCCTAACATATATTGAAAATATTATTTGTGTTGTTTGTGTGTACTAAGGTTTCAGGAAAATTATACTCCAGACTGCTAAAGACCTTAGGATAAATTAGATTAGGATTTATTATAATTGAAGTCTATACTTTTTATTTTTCTTAAGTTTGAGAGAGTGTGATTGTAATTGTGTAACCGTGTACACACACTGGGGGAGTCAGATAAAACCCAAATTTTAAAAACCAATCATACTGTATAATTCTTGGATCATATGGGATAGTTTGTGTTGAGTGTTCATCCATAACGAAGTTGATTGAATCATAATTTAAATTTTTTCTAAGTACAATTCATACTATACGAAATGGTTTCATCCCAGACGCTAATCAGAGTATGAAATCAGATTCATATCAGGTCGTCTCGTATGATCTCGTCAATTTTTGGAAAGATCATACTATATAATATGGGTAATCCTCGACACTGATGAGAGTATAAAATGGACATATACAAGTTTATCCCGTATGAATTCACTAGAATTTGAATTGATCATACTATACAAAGTGGGTTCGTACATATGCCGATCAGAGTATGAAATAAGGTTCGTACATGATCGTACAGATGAAGGGTTCATTATTGAATTGATCATACTGTAAGATATGGGTTCGTATAGATGTTAATCAGAGTATGAAATCAGGTTCGTACAGCATCATATAAAACTTTTTGAACTATTCCTATGTATGAAGTATGATTATACTATATGATCCAAAAATATTCAACTTGAAGTTTTTAGTTCTCTGGATGATTTTTCTTGTCCTTTATATTTAAGAGTCCAAAAAACTGACACTCAGTAATCTCTTTGACCTTACTTCGAATTTCTCTTGAGATTGTCTTAGGAGTGTGTTTGGGAGCATGTTTCGAGAGTGAAAAGTGAGAGATCTTCTGAGAGGGATGTGTGAGGGGATTCACATAGGTGCCCAATAGTGAGGATATCTTACTTGTTCTTCATAGTTCTTCCCTACTTCCTTGAAGGATCTTAAGAGAAGATTTTCAAAAGAGATCTGGAACTCTATCATCACCAGGAGGGTCAGAAAGGAAGATGGTACTCTGCTAACACTAGAAGGGTGTGAAAGGATGTTTGTACTCTACCATTACAAGGAGGGTGAGAAAGGCCGATGGGTTTTCTACCTTCACCAAGAGGGTAAAAAAGACAAACGTTCTCTGCCACACTAGGTTGGTGGAAGAGAAGTTTTTGTAAGGGCTTCTCCACCTTGATCTGGGGGCTAAAGGAGAGTCACTAGTGTTTAGTGCAATACCTAGAGAAGGAGTCTCCAAGGAGTGGATGTAGGTCTTATTCACCCCCCTTCCCCCTCTTAGTTAGGTTTGGGATAATTATCTTAGGTTTAACAACCTTTTGAGAATTTAAAAGTATTATCAGTGCCTATTTCAAAAATTAAGGTTTAGAAAACTTTTTGAAATGATCATCATTACTCTTGGAAACTATAACACATCCGAAGGATATTCATTCACAAGACCCCTATTGTTTGATAACATCCCTTTCCATTTTTGGAAAATATGTGTGTTTACTTTTCTTCAATGATCTGACTATCGTATGTGGATTTTAGTTCAGGAAGGTTACACTAGTCCTACTAGACTTGTTGATGGCATAAGAATTGAAACACCTTTTAATGATTAGATAGTAGAAGAAAAAGAACTAGCTCAGTTAAATGCTAAATGCTTAAATAATTTTTTCTATGCACTAAAATCTGACGACTATATGCGTGTTTCAACCTATAACCTTCAGTGATGTTTCTATTACCAAAGTTAGCCATGGATGAAATTTAAAAGTTTTTCAAAACTTGATTTATGAATCCTGCTCTAATACCACTTGAAAGTTCATTAGGGATGTTATGCCCTAGTGAACTAGCCCGAGGCTAACCAAGAGGGTGGGTGAATTGGTTATTTTAAAAAATTTAAAATCTTTTTGGATATTTTAAAATAATTACAAAAGTACGTTGATGTGGAGAGATATAATCAAACAGAACAACAGCTTTATCACATGATCATCCACAGAAAAGTCAAGTGCATAAATTAAAAATAGAATAGTAAAAGAATGAAAACACCAGATTTATGATGGTTTGATCAACTTGACCTATGTCTACTCCCTGGAGCTTCCCCTCTAGGTATTGCACTAAAACTCAGTGACTCTCCTTCTGCTCCCACAGGACGGTGGAGAAGCCTTTATTAAACTCCTTTTCACCAACCTAGTGTGGCAGAGAACCCAGACTCCTTTTGCTACCTCCTGAAGCAGGCAGAGAACCCAGACTCCTTTTGCTTCCTCCTAAAGCAGGCAGAGAACCTTACCTCATTTCACTTCCTCTTGATATAGGTAGAGAACCTAGATCTTCTTTCTAACGATCCTTCCAACATAGATACTAAGGGATAAGGGATGACAACTAGAGATGACGACTCGAATCCTTGCTTGGAGTAACATTTATGATCACCTCACAAACTCCCCCTCATAAGATCCTCTCTCGCTCTCCCAAGCTCTCTCTCCCTATCAAGAATCTCTTAGGTAATGAAAGTGGAAAAATATTTCAATAGTAGAAAGTAGAAAACCTTAAATAGAAGGACACAAAAATTGTCCTAAATTTCAACTTGCCGTCAAAGATTGTCATGTACGATCAGTGTAAATCAGACCCTTTTGGCCTGGATGATCTGGTACTTCTAGATGATTAGAAGACATGATTTATTCTGATCGTCCGGGATGATTTTGCGATCGTCCTGGATGATTAGTTAAAAATGAGAATATCATCAAGAAGATTGTTCGGGTAATCCAGGAAAATCATACTGGACAATTTCAAAATGACTTGATCATTTAGGATGATATTGATATCATCCCATATGATTAGTTCAAAATTGGAAATATCATCTGGAAGATTGTTCGGGTCATCTAAAAAAACCATGCTGGACAATTTCAAAATGACTTGATCGTTCAAGACAATATTAATATCATCCCGTACGATTAGTTTAAAATTGGGAATATCATCTGGAAGATTACTCGGGTCATCTAGGTAAAATACATTGGACGGTCAAGATTTCTAATTGATCATCCAGGATGATCTTGTGATCGTCTAGAATGATATGATCGAATCAATCAAACCTTAATTTCTTTCCTTAATCACCTGACAAATCTAGACATGATTGTAATGAATCATCTAGGAAGATACACGTATCATCCAGGATGATCAGATCAAAAAGCTAAAAATAAAAACTTGCCTAACTTAGTCTAGCGGTTGAGAATTTCTGATTTGGGCATATCATCCTGTATGATGGGTGTATCATCTAGGACGATCTTCTTAATCAGACCCACTTAATACTGATGTCCTAATTAAGATTTCTATTTTCAATGCATCATCCAGGATGATATGAATATTGTCTAGGATGATTTGAGTAAAATTAAAATAGAAACTCTAACTCACTAAACCTCTCCCCCTGAGTGTGTGTGTGCAAGGTTACTTAGCTTGGGGATGCATTACAATACATTTGACTCAAGAAAGATGAAAAAATATATTAAACCTGAAACAAAAATAGACTTACTAAATCTTGAGTTGCCTAGAATTGTAATTGATCTCGTGATCCTGAAAGGTTAGTCACTCAAACAAAAATAAAAATGTTTACTATCATAAAAATTATAATCCTTGAATCCAGATTAGCAACAATCTCCCCCTTTTTGATGATGACAAATATTTTTTAGTAATTCCCAATTTAGTAAATAAACAATAAAAATATAAAAACTAAGGTGTATAATTTCTATTGGCCAGGTGAATAGTATTATAACACTGAATATTTGAACATTTGAACATTCATAATTCAAAACATACAATGACCCAAAACATATACTACTTTCCATTTTGACTTTTCAAAAAGGGGAAAAAGTATAAAAACACATTACAGAGAAACATAAATATACAGTACAAAAACATTACTAAAAAATAGGAAAAAAAACCAAGCTAGTAAAAAGGTGGATCTTAATCAGATGGAGGAGGACGTTGTAGTGGCTGAAATAGACTATAGAGTGTGGCAAACTATTCTCCAAACCAGGCCATGTCCTAGTCATACTGCTGCTGTTGTTGGGCTACATAGGCATTGAATTGCTTCACATCCTCAGCATGCTGCTACTCCTTGGCAACTATGTAAGAGTCAAATCGTGCCTCTCACTGGTCAAACCTGTGCACCAGGTGATCAAGTAGTGATTCTGTACGGAGAGGAGCAAGTGCAGCAGGTTCAGGAGCAGCTTCTTCCTCTTCTCCCTCAACATCCGTGCTAGGCTATGGATAAAGTTGAGTACTGTGAAGAATATGGAAGGA
This sequence comes from Dendrobium chrysotoxum, assembly GCA_019925795.1. Classification (NCBI taxonomy): domain Eukaryota; kingdom Viridiplantae; phylum Streptophyta; class Magnoliopsida; order Asparagales; family Orchidaceae; genus Dendrobium; species Dendrobium chrysotoxum. The sequence goes on along the minus strand of CM034300.1, from coordinate 14,554,902 downwards.
GTTATTGGAGTAGAAGGAAGGATTGACATCAGCTAGAACTGGATATTGCATATTCTATTTTGTTTCAAGAGCATAGATAGTGAGGTATTCTAAGGCTAGATTTGGGCATCTCCTGTGACCCGGATCTCTAATGCTAGTAAGGTGTTCGATGTAGCAAAATAGGAGATCGGTAGCATTGAAATCACGGCAGGCCATGATGTAGAAGGTAGTCATAGAGAGCAAGGGGGTAATGTGGATGTGATCCCCAGCCTTTGGAATGATAGAGGAGTGAAGAACATGCTAGTTTATCCGAGCATCCTTAACTAAGGAAGAGCAGGCATTATGATGGTATGGGGCATTGGTGTTCCTAAGAAAGCAATTGGCGACACTCTAGTTAAAGTAAATGTTAGAGGTCAAAACATGGAGCTTATTTCCAGTAATGGACAATTGGAGGATATCATGAAAGTCCTTGGTGGTTAATTCTACGGTGCGGCGATTAACATAAGAATAGAGGGCGATGTAAGAATAATTGATGCGAAGATTTGCAAAGAAAATACGGAGAAGCTCAATGCTAAACGAAAAAGCCAGTGTTTGAATAAAAGTGAGGGAGGTGTAAGAAAAAAGGTCCAGTGCTGAATATGTGAGAATACATGGATTTATGATTTTGCATTGAGTGACCTCCATTACAAGATAGTGCTAGAAGGCAGCCTGATCGGCTGCATCAGGAAAGCGGGGATCAACATTCCCCCTAGAGGAACTAGCACCTTGTTACCAAGATCATTTGCCACCAGCCATGAGAATAAGATTGAGTAAGGATAGAAAGAAAGTGTGGTGAAAGAATGGTTTAAATTAGTTATTTAAATAGAAAATGGCCATATTGTCCAAGACGATCTCAGGATAGTCCAGGATGATAGGAGCAATAATCGTATCTTGGATGATTGGTCAAAAAGGCGATCAGATCATCCAGGATGATCAGATATCGTCCAAGATGATTAGATATAGGTGATCATCCCGAGGAGTCAAGCTGGACAACTTTTGACTAAAGGTATTATCCAGGACGATTATATGGATCGTCTAGGATGATATGCAATAAATGAATCGGACGAGCCAAATTCAAGTCATTCAACTGCTGCCACATGGATTGTCCAAGGCGATGAGATGTATCATCCAGGATGATCACTAATAATTTATGTATATCAGCCATTGGATCAGGATGTGGATGATTTGATCATACCATCTAGGACGATGTAGAGATCGTCCAGGTTAATGTGACCAAAAAATGAAAAAGGATGAAGGATGGAGAGGAATGATCAGGGATCCCAAAACATAAAAAAGATTAAAATCAAATTAGAGAAAAAAAGAAAAAGAAAGAATAAAAATGAAGAAACAAAACCAAAAATAAATATTTTTTTAATCGATCTAATCTAGTAAATCAGAATTTTTTCTTGATTTTTTAATTCAAAAGCTAATAAGAACAAATTGATGGACTGAAATCCAGAAAAGTTATAAAATCAATTTTCATAACTCCTACCTCGGACACCTTACAGGTTCAAATTCCTTTGAATAAAAATCCAATTCAAAAAATAAGAAGATGGATAAGAAATATGATCCTTTCATTCCTCATTTCAGAAAAATTATCTGATATGACAAAATTACAAATTTAGAGAATCAAAATTCAAAATTTTACTCTCAAGTATTTGAAAATATTAAGTCATACATAAATTATTCTAAGATTTTTAAAGATTTGAAAGAGGAGGAAGCTTATTTCTTTGTGGGCTCATTTTGTGCCTCTTTTTAAATTAATTGATGATCTTTGCGCATCTTTTGACTAATAATACACTTTGTGTGTCTTTTCAATTCTAAGTGGATAATATTGCACATCTTTTAAGTATTGGGCTCATTTTGTGCCTCTTTTTCATTTGATTTGTGCACTTTGCACATCTTTTGTAAGCTTCATTTTTTTCAAAATCTCTATAAGACTCTCAGTTGTGAGATTATTTTCCAGATATAAGAGAAGATTGAAAGTCTCACTCTCTTAGATAAGAAATAGCAATCCACAAAATAGAATCATTCTCATATCATAAATATAATCACTTGATTAAGAAAACCTGAAAGTGATTCAATGATTTAGAACACCAGTCATATGAGGTAGATTACTGTAGAAAGATAAAAGGATCTCTATTTCAAAGTCCAGCCTTTTTAATTTTGAAAAAGATTTTGATTCAAAAGAAAGATACACCGTTAAAGGAGTTAGAGGAAGAGAAACAATCATCAATATTTCTTCCCTTTAACATTTTCAGAGGAGTTAATCAGTGCTTATAAGCTTCCAAATAAAAATAAGGCTAAACTCTCAATCAGAAATCCAATTTATCAATAGTAGAGCAGTGATCTATTTCTAAAGAAAATAAATAATAAATCAAAATCTAAGAGGAAAGCTCATAAAAAGAAATACCAAATCCAATAAGTAAATCAAACAAATGAAAATCAATAGGAAAATTAAATATCTAAAAAGAAATAAATAATCAAATCAAACAACAAAAAAAAACTAAAAGAAAAATGAAATACAGAAAGTTCAGAAATCAGCAATCATCAGATTCATGCATTTATGTCAATCACACCCAATCTGGTCCTTAAAATATTGAATGTATCAAAGTCCAATGGCTTAATAAAGATGTCAGCCAGTTGATTTTAGTTGCTACATATTGCAACTCAATGTCCCCTTTTGTAACATGGTCCCCAATGAAGTGATGCCTTATGTCAATGTGTTTGTTCCTTGAATGTTGGATACGGTTCTTAGAGATGCAGATGGCACTAGTGTTATCATAGAGAATTAAAATTATGCCAACAGGTAATCCTAAATCCAGAATTTGTTGCTTTAACCAAAGAACTTGTACCACACAACTTCATAAGGCAATGTACTTAGCTTCAGCAGTGGAAAGTGCAACAGAGTTTTGTTTTATACTAGACCAGGAGACTAAAGACTGTCCTATGAATTGGCAAGTTCTAAAAGTGCTCTTTTTATCCACCCTACCTCCTACAAAATCAGAATCAGAATATCCAATAATCTCAAAAGAAGTGATGTGCCTAGGATACAATATTCCTATGTTTTGGGTCCCTAAGAGATATCTAAGGATTTTCTTAACTACAGTTAGGTGGGATTCTTTATGATCAACTTGAAATCTTGTACAAAGATAAATACTAAATATGATATCAGGTCGGTTAGCAGTCAGGTAAAGCAGTAATCTAATTATTCTTATGTACTTCTTCTGATCAATAAATTTTTTATTTGAATCCTTATCTAACTGAATAGTGAAACTCATGTGAGTTTTAATTGACTTAGCTTTGTCCATTTCATATTTATTTAAGATGTTCTTAGTGTATTTTGATTGATTAAAAAAGGTTCTATCATCCATTTTCCTTATGTTATACCCCAAAAAGTAGGATAATTCTCCCATCATACTCATCTCAAACTCTTTAATCATTGTCTTCGAAAAATCATCACATAAATTTTTATTAGAAGATCCAAAAAATATATCATCAATATAGATCTGGATAATGAGTAAATCATCTCCTACTTTCCTCAGAAAAAGGGTAGTGTCTACGCTCCCCTTAACAAACTCTCTTTCTAGTAGGAATACGCTAAGCCTCTCATACCAAGCTCTGGGTGCCTATTTCAATCCATATAAGGCCTTTTTTAATTAGTGAACATAATTCAAATTTTGGGAACTCTCAAAACCTTGGGGTTGTTCTACAAAGGTATCTTTCTTTATTACTCCAGTTAAAAAGGAACTCTTGACATTCATTTGAAAAAGCTTAAATCCCTTATAATAGGCAAAAGCTAGTAGCCCCCTAATAGCTTCCAATCTAGCTACAGGGCAAAGGTCTCCTCAAAATAAATCCCTTTTATTTGGTTGTACCCCTTAGCAATAAATCTTGCCTTATTCTTAACCACCACACCAGAATCATTTATTTTACTCTTAAAGACCCATTTGGTTCCTACTACACTTTGATTCTTAGGTCTTTTTACTAGCTCCCAAACATCATTCCTCATAAATTGGTTAAGTTCTTCTTGCATAGCTAAGATCTAAAATTCTTTAGAAAGGGCTTGATTGATGTTGATAGGTTCAGTCATTGAGATAAAGGCAGAATGGTTTACTTCCTTCCAAAGTCCATGCTTAATTCTAAAACCTTCAAAAGGGTGTCCTAACATCAATTCTTTAGGATAACTCAAAGAATATCTCCAATCTCTTGGAAAAGTGGTTTGAGGTTCTATCCTTTCCTCCAGATTTGTATTTTCTACTCCTTGGGTAATCTCTCATATTTCCTCTTCATTCTCAGCTCTAAACTCCTTAGGATCAAATTCATCAAACACTACATGAGTAGTCTCCTCCACCACCAAAGTCCTCTTATTAAACACCCTAAAGGATTTCCCAATACTTGAATATACTAAGAATACTCCTTCATCAGATTTTGGGTCAAATTTTCCCAAGGATGATTTCCCATTATTAAGAATAAAAACCATACAGCCAAAGATATGGAGGTGGGATAGGTTTGGAGTTATACCCTTAATGATCTCATAGGGTATCTTATTTAGTTTGGATCTAACATTCATCCTATTCAACACATAACAGGCTCTGTTTGCCGCTTTTGCCTAAAAGTATTTTGGAAGTGAATACTCAACAAGCAAGGCTCTAGTGGTTTCCACTAAGATTTTATTCTTTCTTTCAGCTACCCCATTCTGCTGAGGGTTCCTAAGAGCTAAAATGTTATGGCTAATCCCTTGCTCTTCACAGAATGTTCCAAGTCTCACATTTTTAAACTCTCCACCATGATCACTATGAATGGTCAAGATCTTACAACCAACCTTCTTATGAATCCAAGTGGAGAAAGATTTAAATTTATTAAATGACTCAGCTTTATGTGAGAGAAATCTAATCTAAGTGAGCCTTGAGTTGTCATCGACAATCACAAATCCATAGACTTTTCCCCCTAACCTGGCAGCGCTAATGGGTCCAAAGAGTTCCATGTAAAGGACTTCTAAATGTTTAGAGGTGGTGATATCCTAAATGGAGTGGAAAGAGGATTGAACTTGCTTCACTAGTTGACAGGCATCACACAGGTGATCCTTAGTGAACATAAACTTGGGGACTCCTCTAACTAGGTCCTTTTGGGTGACTCTTCTAAGAGTTTTCATACTGACATGACATAATCTCCTGTTCCATAGCCAAGACTCATCACCAATAATTTTCAAACAAAATGATGTAGCACACTCAATGTTTTTTAAATCAAGCATATAAACATTATTGATCCTCTTACCCCATAAAATAATATTGTTATTTAAGCTGATAATACAAGTGTTTGCCAGAAATTTTATCCTGAATCCTTTGTCATAAAGTTGACTGATGCTGAGCAAGTTGTGTTTCAGTCTATCTACAAGCAAAATATTTTCAATCAAAAGGTTATAGGAGTTTTCAATTATACCTGCGCCCACCACTTTTCCAGTGGTGTTGTCTCCAAGAGTGACCTTGCCTCCAGCCCTAGCCTCCAGCCAAATGAATTAATTTACATCTCCAATTATATGTCTTGAGCATACACTATCCAGGTACCACATGCTCTAACGAGGTCTTTTGTGAGAGTACCCCTATAAGATCATCAAACATCAGATTTAGGAACCCAAATAAGTTTGGGTTCCTTCTTATATAAAGAAGAATGTAATGCATGTATGTTATGATGTGAATCATATAATTTGGGCCTCCATACCCAATGTGTAAGAGTTTGTAGTCATGAAGTAGGATATTCAACCAAGATTATTTAACTTCAGTTGTGCCCTCATAAGTGATACACAATTTATCTCAGATTTTTTTGCCAGTGGTACAAGTTGACACACGCATGTAATCTTCAGATTTCAGTGCATAAAAGAGTAATTCAAATACTTAGCATTTAGTTATGCTAAGTCCCTATCATCATATGTCCATTCAGTAAAAGGAAGGTTAATTTTAACACCATTGACAAGTCTAAATAGAGCATCATAACCATCTTTAACAAGCATTCACATGCGATAATCAATCGATTATAAAAAGGTGGACATGATAGTTTTCCAGAAATCAAATGATATGTTATATAATAAGGGTGGACGTGTAATGGAATAACCGTCAACGGTGTTTTTATTACCAAAGTTAGCCATGGATCAAATTCAAAAGTTTTTTAAAACTTGATTTTATGAATCCTAGTGTGATACCACTTGAAAGTTCATTAGAGATGTTAAGCCCTTATGAACTAGCCCGAGGCTAACTAAGAGGGGGGTGAATTAGTTATTTTAAAAAATTTAAAACCTTTTCAGATGTTTTAAAATAATTGCAAAAGCACGTTAATGCGGAGATATTTAATCAAACAAAACAACAGCTTTATCATATGATCATCCCCAAAAAAGTAAAGTACAAAAATTTAGAATAGAACAGTAAACGAGTGAACACACCAAATTTTATAGTGGTTCGGTTAACTTGACCTATGTCCACTCCCTAGAGTCTCCTCTCCAAGTATTGCACTAAAACTTAGTGACTCTCCGTCTACTCTCACAACAAGGCGAAGAAGCCTTTACAAAATTCCTTTTCACCAACTAAGTGAGGCAGAGAACCCAGACTCCTTTTGCTTCCTCCTGAAGTAGGTAGAGAACTTTACCTCATTTCACTTCCTCCTGAAGCAGGCAGAGAACCCATATCTTCTTGCTGATGATCCTTCCAATAGAGACACCAAGGAATAAGGGACATTAACTTGAATCCTTGCTTGAAGTAACCTTTGTGATCACCTCATATACTCCCCCTAACAAGATCCTCTCCCAAGCTCTTCCTCTCCCAAGCTCTCCCTCTCCCTCTCAAGAATCTCTAAGGTAAGGAAAGTGGAAAAAGATTTTAACAGTAGAAAGAAGAAAACTTTAAATAGAAGGGCTCAAAAATTGCCCTAAATTTTAACTTGCAGTCAAAGATCATCCAGGACGATCCTTCGATCGTATTGTACGATCAGTGTAAATCAGACACTTTTGGCTTGGATGATCTTGTTCTTCTAGACGATTAGAAGATATGATCTATTCTGATCGTCCGATATTATTTTACGATCATCCTGGATGGTTAGTTAAAAATGGGAATATCATCTAAAAGATTGTTCGGGTCATCCAGAAAATCATGCTGAATGATTTCAAAATGACTTGATCGTCTAGGACGATATTGATATCATCACATATAATTAGTTCAAAATCAAGAATATCATCTGGAAGATTATTCTGGTCGTCCAAGAAAACCTTGCTAGATGATTTCAAAATGACTTGATCATTCAGGATGATATTGATATCGTCCCGTACGATTAGTTCAAAATTGGGAATATTTTTCGACAGATTATTCGGATCATCTAGATGAAATATATTGGATAGTCAGGATTTCTAATTGATCGTCCAGGATGATCTTACGATCGTCCAAGATGATATGATTGAATCAATCAAACTTTAATTTCTTTCCTTAATCACCTGACTAATTTAAGCATGATTATAATGAATCAAAAAGCTAAAATAAAAACTTGCCTAGCATAGTCTAGCGATTAAGAATTATTGATTTAGACATATCGTCCTGTATGATTGGTGTATCATCCATGATGATCTGCTTAATCAGATTGACTTAACACTGTTGTACTAATTAGGGTTTCTATTTTTAATGGATCATCTAGGATGATATGAATATCATCTAGGATGATTTGAATAAAATTAAAATAGAAACTCTAACACACTAAACCTCTCCCCCAAAGTGTGTGTGTTCAAGGTTACTTAGCTTGGGGATCTGTTACATTACACTTGACTTAAGAAAGATGAAAAAAATATTGAACCTGAAACATAAACAGACTGACTCGATCTTGACCTTGCTTGAATTGTAATTGATCTCATGAATCTGAAAGGTTAGGCACTCAAACAAAAATATATATGTTTGTTATCATCAAAATTTTAATCCTTGAATCTAAATTCATAATATAATTCATAGCATATTAAACATGCATCTAGATTATTATTGCCAAGAGAAGAATCCAAACTTGTTTTGTTTCCCAAGTCTAATGTTTGATCATTTTATAGAAATGCTCTCTTACAAGGCCTTATGAGAGTATTTGGTACCTAAACAGCGGATATTTAAAGCACATGATTGGAGATTCAAATCAATTTATAACATTGGAAGCCAGGAATAGAGGCAAGGTAACATTTGGAGATAATATAACTAAAAGAGTGGTAGGTATAGGTATGATTGGAAATTTGAATAATTTTTTCATTCAAAATGTCCTATTGGTAGAAGGCTTAAAGCATAATTTGTTGATTATTAATCAGCTATATGATAAGGGGTATAGTGTAAATTATTTCCCATTAGCTGTATAATAAGCCAAAATGGAATTGATGCTTTACATAATATCAGGGAAAATAATGTGTACATGCTTGATTTAAATTTTATTAAATCTTCTAATGCTTTTTATCTCCAAATAATAACTGATGAATCATGGTTATGGCATAGGAAACTTTGTCATGTAAGCATGAAAAATTAAAAAAAATTACCCAAAAATAATTAGTTAGATGAATACCTAAACTAGACTTTACTAAGAATCACCAGTGTGAGGCATGTTAATTAAGAAAGTAGGTGAAGTCCTCATTTCATTCCATTAAGGATCCTAGAACTAGCAAATCATTGGAAATCATTCATATGAATCTTTTTGGACTAGTTAGCACTATAAGTCTAGTAGGTAAAGTGTTTGAATTTTTGATAGTTGATGACTTTTCAAGATTCATTTGGGTCAAATTCTTATCTCATAAGAGTGAATCATTTGATGAATTTAGATATTTTTATACTTAGATTCAGAGAAAGTTAGGGTGTGGAATTATTTCAATTCAAAGTGATCATGGAGGAGAGTTTAAAAATAAAAAATCTGAAGAGTTTTGTAGAGAACAAGGAGTTGATCATAATTTTCAGCACCTAGAACCCCTCAACAGAATGGGGTTGTTGAATGAAAGAATAGAATATTAATGAAAGTCGCTAGAGCTATGTTGGTAGAATACTTACTTCCAAAATATTTTTTGGTTGAAGCGGTTAGTCCAACTTGTTATGTTCTTAAAAGGGTGAACATTAGATCCAACTTGAACAAAACACCGTATGAACTTCTTAATGGTACAACACCAAATCATTCACGTTTGCATGTTTTTGCGTACAAGGTGTTCATTCATAATAATGATAAAACTCCTTTTAAGAAAATTTGATCCAAAATCTAATTAAGGAATTTTTCTTAGATATTTTAGTGTTGAAAAATCTTATAGAGTTTTTAATAAGAGAGCTTTGGTAATTGACGAGACCACACATATAATTTTTTATGAATCTGGCATTTCGAAAGAGCTTAGGTTGGAAGAAGATCATATTAAAATAATCTCCTAAGAAATTGAAAAGACAAAGTTGGAAGAGAATATTGAGATGGAAAATCTTTTGCCTAGAGAATGAAAATTTTCTAAGAGTCACCCTAAGGAATTTATTTTAGGTGAACCTAGTGAGGATGTTAGGACTAGGCATGGACTTAGCAAAGAAGTGAATCATTCTACTTTATTATCGATGGTTAAATCCACTAATATAAATCAAGCACTTACGGATGAATTTTGGATTTTGGCCATGCAAGAAAAATTGAATCAATTTGGTAGAAATGATATTTGGGAATTGATTGAAAGGCCTAAGGATCAAAGTGTTGTTGGAACTAAGTGGGTGTTTAAAAATAAAATGAATGATTTAGGAGTTGTGATTAGAAATAAGGCTAGATTGGTGGCCATGGGGTATAATCAAATATAAGAGATTGATTTTGAAGAAACTTTTGCCCCTGTAGTCAGACTTCAAGCAATTAGAGTTTTACTAGCCTTTACTTGTTTTAAAGATTTTAAATTATATCAAATGGATATTAAAAGTGTCTTCTTGAATGGGGTGATACAAAAGGATATTTATATTGAGAAACCTCTAGGTTTTAAAATTCTAAATTCTCTAATCATATTTTTAAATTAAAAAAGGTATTGTATGGACTGAATTAGGCACCTAGGGCTTAGTATGAGATATTAAGCACTTTTCTATTAGAAAGATCATTTGTTAAAGGAAGTGTGGGTACCACTCTCATCTTAAAAAGGGTAGGAGATGACATATTCATAATTCAAATATATGTTGATGATATCTTGCTTGGATAGACTGATAAAAATCTTTGTGATGAATTTTCAAAAATAATTAGTACTGAATTTAAAATGAGTTTGATGGGAGACTTGAGTTACTTTCTTAGTTTTAGCATAAAGCAAAGTGGGGAAGGAATATTTCTTATCCAATCAAAGTATGTTAAGGATAACCTCAAAAAATATGAAATGGATAATGCTAAATCAGTAACTACACCAATGAGTTTCTCAGAGTAGTTAGATAAGAACCCTAAGAGAAAATCTATTGATAAAAAAACATTTAAAGGAATAATTGGAGCATTGCTTTACTTTGAGGCTAGCAGACCAGATATAATATTTAGTGTTTGTTTGTGTGCTAGATTTTAATCTGATTCAAAGGAATCACATTTGACAGCAGTTAAAAAGCATATTGAGATATATTTTGGGAACTCAAAACTTAGGGATTTGGTATCCTAAGCACAACTCTTCTTTTGAAATAATTGAATATTTTGATTCAGATTTTACGTGATGCATGGTAGATCAAAAAAGTACCTCTAGAACTTATTAATTCATTGAATATTCTCTAGTTTCTTACTCCAGTAAGAAATAAAATTCAGTAGCCCTTTCTACTACAGAAACATAATACATTAACTTAGGTAGTTGTGTGGCACATATTCTTTAGTTAAAATAATAATTGATTGACTTAGGATTTTTTTATTGGCATAATTCTAATTTTTTGTGATAATACTAGTATCATTTACATTTTAAAGAATCCTATTCAACATTCTTGAACCAAGCATATAGACATAAGGCATCACTTCATTAGAGATCATGTAGTTAAGGGAGAAATTTAATTACATCACATTACTACTGAAAATAAACTTACAGACATTTTCACAAACCACTAGCTTTTTACACATTTAACATTTTAAGAATAAGTCTAGATGTGATTGATCTTAATGCTTGATTTAAAATTTTTTAAACTTGACTTATTGTGTGATCATGTGTTTGTTTATTTTTAGTGTATGCTTAGTATAGTTTGTATGGTTTTGTTTTGCTTTGTTTATTTTTGTTTACTTTCTTTTAAGTGTTTTATTGTTGATATTATTTTTTAAAAGTTTGCATGTTATTGGTTTTAAAATGATTGGTTTTGAAAATTTTTTTAGTTTATCATATTTTATTTTAAGTGTTCTTTTTGTACTGTACTAAATTATTTTATACTATAGAAATTCTATAGCTTTTACATGATAATTTTCTTAGTTGAGGTGACAAAACTTAGTTTTTCATAGGGTTTCATATTATACAATGACATCATCATACTGTACAATATGTGCAATTTTTTTGTACGATTGGGGACTAGTTTTCGAAAAGTCAGTCATCCACAACTAATTGTACGTATAAAATTCTATTTTGTCTGTACGATCCAGTTATCAATTTCTAATATGGATGAACCTAACCATCGCAGAATGATATTTAATATTTTGATCATCTCGAACAAGCACATGTTTGTCTGTATGATTATCTGGTCAAAAAGCCTGTATGAAATGACTCCTCGAGAGTGGCAATTTACAAAAATTCCTTTTATTTTTGGCTATTTCTATTCATTTGTATGAATATTTTTCATCCCATATGATTTATGGATAATACATATGATAAAAATTTTATACTATATGATAGGCTTTTTTTTTTAAATAGAAATGTCTTTGGATAAGATTTCCATCACTTTGTCATTCATTCCAAACCTTCTAGAGCCCACATCCTAGGAATGGCAAGCAATAGCAAATGACCTCGAACTTTAAGGGGCTCTTCTTCCTGATCTAGTAGGTACGACGACTTTCTTTCCAAAGAAAATGAGGATACCTTTTATAGGTATACTGCTGCAAAAATTATCCCTTCCTGTCTCTTCATTCAAAATAATATTCACTTCTCTATCATGCCCCTATTCGCCTCAACTCAATTTTCATTTATCCTGACTCTCATTTATGCCTAACATAAAGAAACATTTCAAATTTTTCTAGCCAATATGAAAGTAAATGAAGACCATATTAGGATCACTTCTTATGTATTCAAGCAATGAGTAGAAATTACCAAAGAGGACTTAGGCACCTTCCTCCATCTAAGAACCCAAGGGATTAGGGCACAAATATTAACTTTTAGGGCAGATTATGACTGGTTTGATGTAAATCAGGTTCTTAGAGGAGTAGCCCAAGTGAGTCATTTACCACGTGTTTACACTCTCAATCAAAATGCCCAGATTATCCAGCGCGTTTTGAGAACTTCAATTATTCCAAAAACTGGTGACCGTATAAACATGACTCCTCTTCTATCCACAATAACTTATTTGATCATATCTACACAACCTTTAGATGATACCCAATTGATTATTGATTATATTTATAACCTTTCTGATATTGGACTTTCTCATAATAAGAGAAAGAAAAATGTGGCTTTAGGACATTTAGTTACATATATCTTGGAAAAGAAGTACATTCTTATCCATCTTGAAACTCCCACTGAACTTCCTGTTTACTTTACTGATGCCTCTTTTCAGGCACTCTTTGGGCGGGATCAAAGCTCTGAGGGAGATGATTCTAAGGAAGAAGGGGGAATTCCTGCACCTACACCTGATAAGAATTTCTACCAAGAAATTGTCCAACGCTTTGATAGAATGGAAACTCATTTTTATCAACGCTTTGATGAGATTGAGATTCATCTGAATATGCAAGATACTCGATATAATAAAGACATGGGATGGATTCGCGGGCAGTTTGAATTAGTGAACATGAATGTAGCTACAATCAGTAGTTACTTTTCAATGTTCAATCAACCACCTCCTTCAGATCAGGGCCCTTCAGATTAATTCTTTTACTCCTGTCCTTCTGCTATTGTTGATGATGGTTTAATGGGTTTGTTGTTGTGATCTTTTATCTTGTAATTTTCGTGAATCTATTATGTTGGTGTATTTCAGATGTTGATCATGTAAGTGATATGGTATGGTATAGAAAACTAATTGTATGGGTTTATGGATGAAATGATATAATGGATATTTTTGTTAGTATGCATTGAATTTCACTACTTGAAGTATTTATTTTTTCTTTAAAAAAAACAATTGTAGTTGATCTCTGAATAGAAATTTTAAATTATTTTATTTTATAAATTAATTTCCTTGCAAAAATTTAATCTTTTAAAAATTTAAATTTAATTATGACTGGATGTAGATTAGGAGATCAATTTCATTTTCACATAGATAAGTATTATTAAGATATATTTGTTACAAATTGGATGTCTTATGTATTTTAGTTTATTTTTCAATGTGTTTATTTTTGTTAATATTGGCATTTGAATCGAGATTATCAATTTTGAAAAGATCAAAAAATTAAGAGGAAAAAATTGCACAAAGCATGTAGAAATGAAAATAAAATGCACAATGATTTGCAAATTGAAAAGAGGTACAAAATTAGCTCAAATAAAAATGCACAAAGAGTGCCACAAAAAATTGAAAAGATACGCAATATCGCAAATTGAAAATATTTGTATCTTCTTTTCATTATCATTCTATCTCTAATTCAAATTCATTTAATGGACAATCATCTTCATTATTGAATTAGAAATTAATTAATATTTATTTTGTCATTTTTGCAATAATCATTTTTACTTAAACTTGTTTAGTATGAACGGTGAATTTGATTGACTTTTCTTATCCTATTGAATTTGAATTTTTCTATTTAGCAAAAGGATTAGTTTAATATTTTCTTCTCATCAACTACTTTGATTTCTCTTTAGAAATTTTTTCATTTCAAGATGTACTTCCCTTTTTTTTGTTGTCAAAAGGGGGAGTCATAATATATTATTTGATGTGTGTATGTACTGTGAATGTGTATATTTCAAAATGTATATGTATATGTTTTATGTTTTGTTCGTGTTTGTGCTTTATTTTTGTGGTTTTTGGTAGTTTTTTGGTGATTTGTTTCTATTTAGGATAGTTTTTTATTTTAGTAGTTGTTGTTCCTTTTTAACTTTTAGGTTTGTGATTTTTACCTTAATGGGAACCACTTTAACTTTTAGATTTGTGATTTTTGCTCTTAATGAGAACCCCTTGTTTTAAATTGGCCATTCATTTAGGGGGATCTAAGGAGAAAATTTGCTTTAATTGTTAACTCAAAAAATAAATATTTTGTCATCATCAAAAGGGGGAGATTGTTGCAACTTAGTTTTCATAACTATATTTTTATATCATTTATATTTTTTATGATTTCAAAATCTTATTATATTGATCAATGTTTCTCCTAACATATATTGAAAATATTATTTTTGTTTTTTGTGTGTACTAACAATTCAGGAAAATCATACTCCAAACTGCTAAAGACTTCAAGATAGATTAGATTAGGGTTTATTATAATTGAAATCTATACTTTTTATTTTTCTTAAGTCTGAGAGTGTGATTGTAATTGGGTAATCGTGCACACACACACACTGGGAGAGTGAGATAAAATAAAAATTTTTAAAACTAATCATATTCTATAATTCTTAGATCGTTCGGGACGATTTATCCTGAGTGTTCCTCCAAAACAGAGTTGATTGAATCACAACTGAAAAATTTTCTAAGTATAGTTCATACTGTATAAAATGGGTTCATCCTGGATGCTAATAAGAGTATAAAATTAGGTTCGTACCAGGTCGTACCATACGATCTCGTCAATTTTTGAACAAATCGTACTGTACAAATATGGGTTCATCCTGGATGCCGATTAGAGTACAAAATCAATGCGTACAAGTTTGTCCCATACGAATTCACCAAAATTTGAATTAATTGTACTATACAAAGTGGGTTCATACATACGACAATCATAGTGAAATAAGGTTTGTACATGATCATATAGATGAAGGGTTCATTTTTGAGCTGATCATACTGTACGATATGGGTTCGTAAACATGCTGATAAGAGTATGAAATCAGATTCATACAACATCATAGAACGGTTTTTTAAACTGTTCATACGTACAAAGTATGATCAAATATGTTCAACTTGAAATTTTTAATTTTCTAGACAGTTTTTCTTATCCTTCATATTTAAGAGTCCAAAAAACTGACACTTAGTAATCTCTCTGACCTTGCTTTAAATTTCTCTTGAGTATGCCTTAGGAGTGTGTTTGGAAGATTATTTTGAGAGTGAAAAGTGAGAGATCTTGTGAGAAGGATTTGTGAAGGGATTCACGTAGGTGCCCAATAGTGATGATCACTTGCTAGTTCTTCATTGTTCTTTCCTACTTCATTCAAGGCTCTTAAGAGAGGATTTTCAAAAGAGATCTGGTACTCTACCGTTACTAGGAGGATGAGAAAGGAAGATGGTACTCTGCCAATACCGGGAGTGTGTGAAAGGACATTGTTACTCTGCCATTACCAGGAGGGTGAGAAAGGATGGTAGGTTCTCTGCTTTCACCAGGAGGGTGAATAAGGACGATAGTTCTCTACCGCTTCTGGTTGGTGGAAGAAAGATTTTTGTAAGGATTTTCCGCCTTGTTGTGGGGGCTAAAGGAGAGTCATTAGTGTTTAGTGTAATACCTGGAGAAGGAGTCTCCAGGGAGTAGATGTTGGTCTTGTTGGACTAAACTACTATAAAATCTGAAGTCTTCTGTTCTTTACTTTTTATCGCATTTTTATTTTCAACATTTCTTTTTATTTTTTGTGGTTGAAAAATTATTTTCAAAAAATTTATTATTATGTTTAAAAAAATTAATCAGTTTTTAAACTAACCAAGAAGTTTTAAAATTACCAATTCACCCCCCCCCCCCCCCCCTCTTGGTTAGCTTTGGAATAATTGCCTTAGGTTTAACAACCTGCTGGGAATTTACATAGGCGACGACGAGGAAGTGTCTAAGGAATGGGAAGAAGAATAGTGAGAAACTTCGAATGTCACAAGAAGGAAGGTCGACGAAGGAGGCAGCATGAAGTAACATCGTCAAAGGAGATGAGCAACTCGCGGTGAGATGGGAGATGATTGATGTGAAGATGAAGAATGACAAGGAAGTGTGACTTTGAATGCAAGAGGAAGGAATGTGGTCAGTGGAGGAAATGCCAAGGGAACGTCGTCGTAGGAGAAAAGAAATGTTGTGGGCGCAGTCCAAAACAGAACGAGCGAATGAAAGAAATGGCTAGTTAGCTGGTTTAGATAGGGTTTTTTTGCATTGGATTGGCGGCGGAGAATCCACCGCACATTTGTGGCTGATTTTCCACCCCATATCCGTCACAAAATCGTCCAATTTTAAAGAAAAACATTTCTTTGCAAAGTCCGCTGCAAATTGCTGACTATCCGGTAGTGTAATAAGCCAATATCCTTAAAAGTTTTATAACAACACATATCAACAATAGTTAAAGATGAAAATCAACAAACAAATTAGTCAAATATATATCAAGAAAAATAAAAGTTTGGAACGTTCCAATAAGCTATAATGATGCAACCAAAAAGTTCAAAAACCTATCATAAGCATAAAACAAATTGACATCAGAAGACTTAGACCTCAAATGGGCAAGCCAATCCTCAAGCTTATTGCCTTTCCTACAAATATAACTATTTTTAAATATAATAAAAAATAGAGAAGCCCAAAGTTTCTTGAAATTATAAAAGTAATCATAAGCAAAAAGTTTATTAGAAAATATAATATTAATTAAAATTAACGCTCATGTTCAATCCAAAATTATCGAAGATCCATTGTGATGCAAAGCTCGATATTGAATAAAAGCGATTTTAGTTCAGTCTGAAAAATCATATAACTTAATAAAAAATGCATAAGCAAAAATATACTTGCTACAATTATCACTAATAAGGACACCACCAGCTCCAATGCAAATAGAGGATGAAAATAAGAAATAGAGTTTTAGTTTTACTTTCTTAAAGTAAAAGTTTAACAAGCCAAACGATAAAATTTTTCTATCTGTAGGTTTGTAAGGAACCCAATCACAACGAGTGAAGAAACTTGATACACTTTGCAAAGAATTTAATGATGATAAGTTAACATTGTATAACCTTGTAATATAGTGTTTTGATGTTGTCATTTCTCTTGGTCATTTGGCTCGTCTCTAAATGGATCCCATCCCTATTTTACTGTACCTTTTGTGTTGCCTATTCGTTTCTGGATCTCTTGAAGTTTCATGTATGCTGAAGAAATTTCAGGCAAGTATGGGATATGATTAATGTATCTTGTCTCTAGTTTTCTTCCCCTTAGGTGTTCGTCTCGATAGCCAGGCCCTTCTCGTTGGACAGTTGTTTCGGTAACTAGGGGAATATCTTCTATGACTGGATTTTGTTGCTTGGGTATTCTCCAGCATATTTTGAGTCCAACATTTTGCTATTAGCTTTATTTTTGTTATAGTTTGCTCTTTTTATAAGCATTACTCCTTTTTGATGTAGCTCAATATAATTTTTAGCCATTCAGGTTCAATGCCTTGTAGTTTGACTCCATATTTTAATTTTATTTTATATAGTTAATGAAATCCCCCACCCAATATATATATATATATATATATATATATATATATATATATATATATATATATATATATATATATATATATATTGTATTTATATTTAATCTTTTCCCACCTAATAAACCGAATAATGAAGATAGGAGTAACAGTTCTAACATCATCAATCTACATCTTATCGATAACATTATAGGAAAAAAATTCGATTTCCGAGGGAAATAAGCAAATTTCTGCAAAAAAATAGATTTCTATGGATTTTCGAAGAAAAAATTTGCCGCCGGAAAAAGCCATGTAGGAAATAAAAATCGCCAGAAAATTTTACAGGAAAAAATGTGCCGCGAGAAAAATTAAAAAAATTTACTACAAAAAAACCGGCCTTGCCCGCAACCAAGCCCGCCCCTACCCACTGCCTACTTGCCCCAGCGCCCTAGGCCTGCTTGTGCTTGCCAGCCCACGCCCCGTTACTCGAGCGCACACGCTCGCTGTCAAGCTTGCCGACCAACCTGCGCTTGCCCCCACCTACTACCACCCGCACTCATGAGTGTGTGAGGATTCGAACCCTGCCCTATTCGGAGAACTCATGCCCATCCATTAGTTTGATGAGGTTGTTGTTATTTTTTTATTTAAATTATATCTAATAGAATATTAAAATTTAAAATTAATTTAAAAAATATATTAGTTAATTAATTATTTATTTAATTTTAGTTAATTATTTATCTTAAATAAGTGAATATTATTAGTTTATTATTTTTTCTTAATTAACTAATTTTTTTAATTTAAATTAGTTAGTTCTACTTTATAAACTATGTATATTTTGATTTTTTTTAAGAAATTCTTAAAATTCATTGATAAATCCGCCGGAAATCTTTCGAAAATATTTTATCAGAAATCCCCAGAAATCCGCCAAAAGTTCACCGGAAGTCCATTAGAAAGCCGATGAAAATGTTTGGCTGGCAATCCGCCAAGCAGATTTCTGGCGGATAATGTCAGCCGGAAATTCTGCTACTAATGAGTATTTTTCATGTAGTGTAGAGAAAACCATGAATAAAAACTCCCATAAATATTATTAACATTAACAAAATATATAAGCAAGCCGATTACCAAATCAATTCCATATAATCTTAGCTTCCATGCTATTAAAAACAAGATGTTGAATAGCCTTTTCATTTATTTTGCAAGTTAGCATTCACATAAATAAATTTTTTTAATATCCAACAATAAATCGAATATTGAGAATGTTACTTTTATGCTATCATAAAAACAAACCAATCCTTAGCCTTTTTAATTTGAATATAATGTCAAATCATTTTCAATTTAAAATCCCTGAAGAAGAAGGATTCATAGAAATTTTAGCATTAATTTGTATCAGCTACGTAGGAAGAATACATTTTTTTTTCTCAATCTTACTTTACGTGAAATGTTAACAAATACTCTATATATATATATATACATAAAATTTTTAGTTCTTATATTATTATCATTATTATTTTTTATTAAAATAGAATTATAATTAATCAACTTTATTTTTTAAAAATTTTCCTTTATAATTTTGATTTTTATATGAAAATAAATTAAAGTCTCAAAAATCAAATTTATACCACCTTTAAAATTATTTTTTGGCTCCGCCATTATAAGTCACTATCGCACTAATCAGAAGCTCTAATATCACTCAAATTCTTCTGCAATCTCAAAGCATTTCTTTTAATCGAGGCAACAAGAGGAAAAATTATTCTGTGCAGAGGCCGGACGCAAAACGTTATCCATAGACCAATCAGAATGCGCCACGTTAATGGTAGCGAGCCACGGTACCGAACTACAGTACCAAGCGAGGGGTACATGACACATTCTGGTTGGTTTCCGATGCCTCTTAGAGTAATGTTGTACATCATAAAGTGAACTAAAATATATTTGGCAAATGCATATACATGTAACATACTAGAAGCTTAAATTAATAATATTAAATAATGTGCTTCATATTACAACACCTATGAGCCTCACAATAGGCTACACCTCAAAAAAACAAAAAAAAATTAGGAAAAGATTCGTTTTCCTCTATCTATCTTATATAATAACAACGTGAGTACAAGCCATGCACCTCTATCTTTAATAGACTTTGCTGTACTATATTCATGATCTCTGGATTGCATATTAGCAGCCTCAAATTGCACGGAGGAAAATAGTTTGAATATAATGTTTAGCGGAGGAAAATAGTTTATAATAATTAAATCAATATATGTCTTAGGTTTTATTTGGGACGGCTTTTTTATTGATTCTTAAAATGAAGTTTTAGTAAAAAATTAAAATTTTTTAATTAAAACTTCATTTTAAAAAGCAATAAAAAAGCCGTCCCAAACGAAGCCTTAATGAGATAAACAGCAATGAAAATTTCATTTGGGATGGCTTTTTTACTGCTTTCTAATACAACTTTTTAGTATAAAAGTTGCTTAAACTAAAGAGCTGCTTTAAAAAGCATTAAAAAAGCTACCCCAAATGAAGCTGAAGTCTTTACTTGAATATTATATGCTTTAGCCTTTGCAAGTTATAACTGTAAATAATATATCTTCCTAATTAAAAATTAAACAAATAATTGAAATATAATTAACTTGCACTTTTCTCCCTAGGGTTGTGCATTGTTCGGATAAAATTGAAAAGTCGAATGAAATTAATTTTATATGGTGGTTGACAAATCAATTTGATTATTGGATATAAGTTTAACTTAATTATATTTTTTATTGTAATTAATTTGGTTTTCATTTTATGAATACATTTATCAAATTAAAAATTTAATGGTTTTAATTTCTTCAAATTTAAAATCAATAAAATTAAAGAAATGAACAAGTGATATAAAGTTCATGTCAAAATCATCATATATTTTAACAAAAAATTCTTTTAGTTTATTTAAGCTAAAAATAAATTAGGTTCGTTATTAAAATTAATTATATTTTGGTTCATTCAAAATTGAGCTGAACCAATCAAATTAAAGCTTAGCTTGAATTATTTAATTTAAAAAATAATTTAATCACTCCAACTTTTTAAAGTTTATGATTAAAATCAATTCATAGCTCTAATTCTTAATCAAATTATCAAAATTCACCAAATTCTAAACCCTATTGCCATCCCTTAGATTCCTAAAATTATGCTTCGTATTTACAAGGAGTTGGGCTATTATTTGCTAGCACTCACGCATGCAATTTACTATAAATAAACAAAGAGGCAGTTGGTGAAAAAGAAAGGCCAGCGGGAGCTCTCCCAATCTACCGTTAATCGTTAAATAACATTATCCTATAATAATTTTCCAATATGCTAAAATTCTTAAGAACATACGAAGACATGCAACAACCCTTTCCAAAGAGTACATCCAAATAAACTTACGTGGTTGTAATTAATCATCTCATCCCTCATATTTCTCCCAACCGAACACTTTCTCTTCAATCTCTCTGGACCAACACCTTCTAAATCCACAAACATTGAGGGGACAGATAGAGGGAGGATGACAGCCAAGGAAAAGCTCAACCATATTAATTATATAAATCCACCCTCCTTACTCTTCTCCATCCTCAAGTAATTATATATATCCTCTGTATTTTCACCCTCCATACAATAAAACTAAATCTCTTTCCCAACCATATAGTAATCGCGTTCTCATATCCTCCTACTACAATGGTTTCGGCTGACCAGATACGCACCGCCGTAGGGATAATCGGCAATGTCATCTCTTTGGTCCTCTTCTTATCACCCGTGTAAGCATACATCTCTCTCATTCGTATATTGAACATTTACAATGCATTATTTATACAATTCTTTAATTGCTTTCTACAATTGCTTTTTAATACAATTTTTTTTAATAATGATAAAAAACTATCCCAAACAAAATCTTAGTATAAAATTTATAAGATTCATATTAACTCATTAAAAATTTGATCGTATTGTATTACTGCTTTTAATATTTTACAATAAAGATCTAGTTGAACTTCTTAGAATGTTTTTATCGGCCAAATTTTATTTATTTTCAACCATGTTTATTATTATCTAAAATGTAAAGAAAAAGATTTATAAATCCTTTTTAACTATCATGCAAGATATTGAGAGCCAGTTTGGTTTGTTATAAAATGTTATGGGAAGATCTCATATTTTTGTTTAATATTGCTGGCATTATTAAAAAGTAATTTATTTTTTCAATATATAAATAATCACAATCTTAAAAATATTGATATATATCTTTGCGGACAGTAATATTAAACCAATCCCGTATTATTTTTATTATTTTATAACATTTCAATCACAACAGTATTAAGTTTAGAACAACACAGTACTAATTCTCTCAATTTGTGATGGATTTAATAAGAGCATATATCAATGAACCCATCCACTTAAGCAGTACAATAGATCTCCTACTATTTTCACAGATAATCAAGCATTTATGCAATATTGTAAAGATATATTTTATATTTTCCAGGCCAACATTTTATCGAATATGTAAGAACAAATCTGTGGAGCATTTCTCTGCAGTCCCTTACGTCGCGACGCTGCTCAACTGTATGCTTTGGGTATTATATGGGATGCCCTTTGTCAAACCAAACAGCACGCTAATAGTAACCATAAATGGAGCCGGCACTGTGAGCTTCTATATATCTTTATCTATCTCCTCTACTCGAACGGGTCGAGACGGATCAAAGCCCTTCTACTTCTCTTGGCAGACATCGCCTTCATCGCCATCGTCACTGGTATCATCCTTTCAATTTTCAAATCCCATGAGCGACGAACACTCATTATCGGTATTCTATGTATCGTTTTCTGCATCATGATGTATGCCTCGCCTTTGTCTATTATGGTAAGTTAGAAAGAACAACTATTCATTTTATACAATCAATAAATATATTTAATGTGAATACCTATTAAAAATATTATTCATATTTTTAAATAATTGATTTATGTTCCATTAAAAAATTTCTGACTTTTTATGACTCCCATTAAAGTTTTCATGCATAAGTGACGTGCTTCATGTTTTCCATCTGTTTCAGAAAAGGGTGATAAGAACAAGGAGTACGGAGTACATGCCTCTATATCTCTCGATTGCTTACTTCTTTAATGGGCTTTGTTGGACTACTTACTCACTAATCCATCTTGATGTGAACCTCACGGTAATTGCATGAGCCAACTTACATTTTTTATTTTTTATTTTTTGCTCTATGATTGTATACATGAAAATGTAACTCCAGTGACAAATAAGATTAAAGAGAGTCAACTTAGATGATTTGGTCACATAAAATGTTGGTCTTTCAATGACCCGGTAAGGAGAGTAGATTAAATAGATCTGACCCTTTTTAAGAAAGTAAAGGTCGACAAAAAAAAAAGTTCATTGGAAAGTATTAGAAATTATATTTTAATTAGATTTAAATGAGAATCGGATTTTTAATAGGACACAATGACGGAAAAAGATTCATGTAGCCGACCTCAACGTAGTGGGATAGACCTGATGTAATGTGGTCCATGGATTGTATCAGATCTGCTCTGAATTGTATTATTTGCACGAATATTAAATTGAAATGCTTGTTAGATTGGATACCTAAACAAATAGTCGAATTAGATTTAAATGAGAATTGAACTCTTAATAAGACACAATAAAGAAAAAGGATTTATGTAGCCAACCTCAGCCTCATTGTTGTGGTCCATGGATTGTATCAGATTCACTATGAATTGTTTTATTTGCATATATGCATGGTAGATTGGATAACCCGAGCTAATATTTGATGAGCCAATCATTTTCAGGTCTAGGAGACATGAATGTTTCACACGTTAAAATTAGTTAATTTAAATGCTAACAAATTTTTGAAAATAATGTAGTCCATCCATCTTATGGCAGTAGTTGGGAGCTTTCATTGCAATTTCTGGGTTTGAGGTCGATCTACCATATATGGGTAATGGGTATATATATGAATTTGAGATTAAATTAGCTCAAAGTCCCTTCAAATATATTAAAAATACAGATTGAATCTAGCTATTCGACTAATTGGACATGAGTGATTTTTGGCATCTGATTTGATAAATTTAGCAATAATAATGTTTTATTCACTTAAATTTTTAATGTTTATGTACACGGAATTAATTCTTAAAAATTAAGCGTAATTTTGGCTCATTGTTCCTAGACCTAAAAGCTTTTCTAATTTTAACCATTTCTATTAATAAAGTACAGTAAATGGCCTCCACCACACGTATTTGTCATGCAATTTAACATTGAAACTTGTTAAAGGAATTAGGTTTATCATAAGAAAAAATAACAAAGATTTATATTGATGACAAATCTTCAATACCGTTTAACTATCTCCTGATTCTTAAATTTATGTTTCAGATTCCAAATGCAATTGGGCTGTTGTTTGCTATAGCTCAATTGCTGTTGCACACAATTTACAGTAAATCAACAAAGCGGCAGTCGAATGAAGGGAAGAGCGAAGTGGCGCTCTCTGAGGTGAACGTTACCCATTGAAATGTTTACAGTCCAAAAGGAACACCAAGTGCCTGTTTTTTCTTTGGCTCTTAGGATTGTTGAATCGCACTACTAATTAAGGTTTTGTTTGGGACAATTTTCTTACTATTTTTTAAAACAGCCTTCTAGTATAAAAATTTTAAATATTTGTACTAAAAAGCTGCTTTAAGAAGCAGTAAGAAAACCGTCCTAATTGAAGCCTAAGACTTTTGCTTCTACTTAAAAACTACTGGCTTATCATATAGTTTTGAACTGTCAGGTAATTTTAATTTGGTTGTAAACTGATCTCTTCTAATTTCAATTTTTTTAACTCAATTTGATTTTCTGATTTCTTGGCAGAGATTTTAATATGAATTTGTTGTTGTTATTATCATTATTATTATGGTTTTAAGGTTTACCTTCTCGATTTTACATCCACTAGCTATTGAAAGAATTAATAAAAAAAATATTGTATAGGAATGCTCATAGTTGTGAAGTTATATGACGGTTCAGATGAAGTGCTTCCTTGTTGCACTAATGATTATGATAAAGACTTTTTTTAATTGTTGATTACGAAAATCACAATATTAATTAGTCCAAATTTTATTGAATATGATTAGGTCAATTTATAAAAAGGATCATGTTTTAAATGAGATTAAGTGTAAGAAGCACATGTGCAAAATAATTTAAAAAGGAATAAATACGGAGAACCAAATTACACATTCGAGATATGTGGAAAAATAAAATCATGAGTTCTAAAATGTGGTAAACCTAATTCAGCATTCAAACTATGCGAAAAATGATTTCCTACATTCATTAAAAATGATTTTCCGCATTCAACAATGTGCAAGAAATCATTTTTCACATTCTATTGAATGTGGATTTCGATTTTCCGCATTCAAACCTTTTTATTTTTATTTTTTTGTTTTTCGTATAAACTGTTATTTAATGATATTAAGATTATTTTAGAAATTAATAAACCATTATTCACCGAAATCATAATATTATTTATACATTTACTTTTATTATAAAATATTTAAATTACACTTATTATTATTTTATTAATGTAAATTAATTTTTAATGTTATTTATATCATGTCTTCGTAGTTGCTCAATTTAAATATAAATAATCAAAATAAGCCTTTGAGCTTCATTAAGTATGAACTCACAAATCTCACCGTCTATGACTTGAATTGTTGTGTAACCTCGGAAGACGGCATACAAGGTCAACCCTACATGTTTCACTACCACGACACAATGCTCGAAGAATTATTACATTTAACTGTTCAAGTGTAAGATTAGCATTTATTTCTATGGATTGGTTCTTCCACCGTTGTATGAAAGGATGAAATCCTCTGTAATATTAAAATAACATTACACGTAATCTTATCTTCATATGTTCTTTCAAAAAAAAACAAATAAATTCCCACGTCAAACAAATAAATTTTAAATTAGAAGACGAAAATTTCCTTCAGCAGAAAGTCACAGGTATGTTCTTTCGACATTCTAAGGTTACACAACAATATTTAGTTAAAATATTTGCAAGGTAGCTATATAAATAAATTTATTTTTAAGTCATAATCAGGCTATAAATAGTCCAAAAAAAGGTTCCTGATAAAATTTAGATATTTAATGTACTTATATTTTAGTTACTAATACTTTAGCAATAAATAAATTTTATTTAATCTATTACGATTTTCAACTTTTTCTTTAAGAAAAGTAATGTTATAAAAATTAAATTATGAAATTATGCTCTTATGTTCATTTTGTTTAATCCATCACTAATTAATTCATATATAACTACACCTAATATTATTTAAGAAATTTATGTTTTTATATTAATTTTTTAAAATTTATTTGTAGTTATAAAATAAATAAAAGTAATTATAAAAAACTAGATATTTAATGTACTTATATTGATGTTTTTATCAGTTACTAGAACTTATTTAACTTTCAAAATAAATAATAAATAAATAAATAAATAAAACTCTCTATTTTTTCAAATGTCA
Source organism: Dendrobium chrysotoxum (assembly GCA_019925795.1). Taxonomy (NCBI): domain Eukaryota; kingdom Viridiplantae; phylum Streptophyta; class Magnoliopsida; order Asparagales; family Orchidaceae; genus Dendrobium; species Dendrobium chrysotoxum. The sequence goes on along the minus strand of CM034300.1, from coordinate 14,528,780 downwards.
GCTATATCATGAATAATACATTAAATAAAAAAGTCCAACTACCTCTAACTGATCTATTAGAAGGAAGTGCTTTCATGTGCAATTTTAATTTTAAACAATTGAAACGGTCTCAAAACCAAAACATCATTCACATATATTCTTATAGATTTCTCAAAAACATAAAAATAATAAACTAATTTAATATTATAGCATCTATTAATAAGAGGAACTTGTTCAAGTTCACTGGATTATTTGTTAAATGTTCATTTCAAAGCTCATCCATCAAAATTATCATTTTTTGATCAACAACTACTCCTTTTTATGCTTGACAGTGCTCCGGCTAATTTATAGACACGAGAAAACTTTCTAGATATATTCATTAACATGCTTGATAAGTTTCCATATAATTTTTTATTATTTGGAAAGTATATAATTGTTTATTTGTAGGCTTGATAAAAATTAAAGGATAAACTTTAAATGGACATAAAATTTTGAATTTATGTAGAGATTTTTTTTCATATATTTAGTCACATAATTTGAGTCTTCTTGTGTGCCAGAACATTTATGATGGTAGAGAGAGATGAATTTTAAAGTCGTAGCTTTATACAAAAATCTTGCACTCACACACAGGAGTGACGGGTGCAAGAATCATAAAAAGACATCAAATTTTTATGTCGAATCCAAAAAGGGAAAAACCAGAGAGCATGTCCTCGTTGAAATGATTCCACTTGGTTTGTAGTTGTTTACATATGATGCCATTCTCAGAGGAAGGCATTGACTCAATACAGAAAATATAAATTACAAGGTTTTGAAAATCGGACCAGACAACAAACCGGAAGAAGGAGAGGTTCACGGTTCGACCGGTTCGACCGGTCGAACCGGGGTCGAACCGGATGACGTAATAAATAATAAATTTATTAAAGATATAAAATAAATGTTAAATTTTACTCTAGTACCTTCATTCTACATTATATTTTCATATCAAATTAATCAAATAATATAAACATGACATCAATTAAGTTTATAAAATATAAACAAATAACATATAATATAAATGTCGCATCAAATAAGTTAATAAAACATAAACAAATCCATAGCTTTTGGCATCAAACAAGATTTGTGGGAATTGGAAACACAAAAAAACAATGGATATGTATTTGTAGAAGAAACAAAATGTTCATAATTTCATATCAAGTCAAACTTCAAAGTTTAAATATAAATATGCAAATAAATCTAGAAGTCATCTCCTAGATTTGAAGCATCAAAAGTTATATCCCTAAATCCTTGTTCATCAAAACATTCCTCTTCAAATGCATCAATATCGTCATTGCCATTATTTCATTGTCATTTCCAACATCATCTAGGCCAACATCATCTAGGACTCCATCATCTGCATATTAGAAATATAAAATATTATATATTTATATATTAAACATCTCTTTCGAATGATATAACTTAAAGCAATTATGAACTTACTATGAGGTTCTTTAGTACAACTAGTATTAAGTTCTTTAACAACAGGAATGACATCTTCAGCATAAATTTCATTCTCTAAATTCTCCAAAACAAGCTCTGAAACTGGTTCTTCATCAAGCACCCAAAAATCCACCATCTCTATGCTTGTATAATCCAAAGGATCATAGTTCCTTTTTTTGTTTAGGGTTTAGGGCTTAACAACAAAACATGTATAGTTTCCAACAATGAAAGGTTTATGGCTTTGGTTGCGGTCAACATACTGATTGTAAGCTTGTAAGCTTCCAATCAATTTGTTCATGATGTCCCAAAGCATATCATTAGAAATTTAGAACTGTAAGCTATCGTCTCTGTAATTTTGGTGTATAGTTTGGGAAGAATAGCAAGGTGTCGATGTTGTTTACTTGTTTATTACCTGATAATCCTATGAAAATCTACATTTATTTTCTTCCTATGAAAATCTGTGAAGAATAGCCAGCTATGTGAGCTATCTTCTCTACAGTTATTTTCTTCCTATTGGCTTCCAAACCTTGTACATATATATGGAGTTGAGGGAGGAGTTGCAATGCTTTCTTCAAGACAGAATCCAAACTTTCTTCAATGAAAACAAAATTTAAAGAGCAGGAGAAGACTATGATACCGGGAAATAAAGATAGAAGTATAAAACAAAAGAAGGCGTCGTTCGCCCGCCTCTCCCTCGTTCGCCTCTCCCGTCGTTTGTCTCTCCCTTCTCCCAAGTCCCAATCGGTCGCAGTTCGCTCGTTCATTTCCCGTCTCCGTAGGGTTTACATTGTAGAAGTAGAACTGGAGATATTTCAGGCGTTCGACATTCTTATTCGCACTAATCCATCATTTCTGGTCACTATCTGCCGTAGGATTAGAGATCAGCGGCTTGAAATGAAACCGGCCGGTTCGATCAAACGATCCCGGTCTGGCGGGTTGACGGTTCAACCGCCATTTGAACTTTTTTTATCGATTTGACTGCAGGCCGACTCTAATAGCAATAGCAAACTGAACCGCCGTCCGACAGGTTTCTGGTTCAACTGGTTGAACCGCCGGTCCGATCCGATTTTCATAACGTTGATAATTTTATAGAGCATATTGCATGATTTGAGTTGGATGATTCCAATGACATGATAGTTATTCTCACGTGAATAATGGTCTATTCGTTGTTTGGTAGGACTATAGTCGGGCAACTATGGTCGTAGGGATTATTGTCATCCAGCTGAGGTCGAAGGCACCATTATCGGTCGACGATAGTCTGGGGACCATAATCAGGTGATAGTTGTCAGAGGGATCCTTGTTAGTTGATAGTAGTCAGAAGGACCATAGTCGAGTAACGGAGGACAGAGAGACCATAGTCTTGTAAAATTGGCCAGAGGGCTGTGGTTGGGTGATTGTGGTCGGTAGATCTTAGTCACTGGGCTACAGAGGCCAAAAAGGCCGTAGTCTAGCGATGGTGTTCCTAGGAATATAGTTAGGAGGTGACCTAGGTTGCAAGGACCATAGTCGGTGGCGTTATTCCAAGGACCATAGGTAGGGACAATGGACTGAGGATTATAGTTGGCGAGCGATGGAGGTCAGAACAAGCGGGGCTAAGCTGTGGTGGCTTGAGGACCATGGTTAGACAATGGTGGTTTGAGGATAATAATTGATCGACAGAGGTCCAAGGACCATAGTTGGTGGGGCGACTAAAATTAGAAGGACTATAGTTGGATGATGGTGGTCTTGGATCGTTATAAGGTGTTGGTGGTTTGAGGATTATAGTCTGCGAGAGATCGAGGTTAAGTGATGGTAAAAAGGATAATAATTACGTACTTAGATCAAAGAAATAATAATTGGGTGACTGAGGTTAGAGGAATCATAATCAGTAGGGTGAAAGAGGTTGGGGGGATATAATTGTAGGAGATGGAGGTCAGAAAGATCGTAAATAGGTGACTGTGGTCCTGAATATCATGAGAAGAAATATAATACAAATAAAGGGATAGAGTACAATATCAATTCCTATTTAAGAAAAATCCCAATAATGCTCAGCATCTAAAAACTTCTAATCTCAAAATATCTTAGAGAAACCTTGATACAGGCTCTTAAAAATCTAGAGAGATATGAATATATTTCGCAGAATGTTATTTGAGCGAAGTTATTCATGCCAGAAATGAACCTGTTGTTACATTCTCTAAAGAAGATCTCATGTTGGGGACTATGAAATATATCATCCTTTATATGTCTCGACAAAAAGTGTTGGAATCATAACAAAGTGAATCCTGATTGACCCCGGGTCATCGATAAACCTTATGAGTTTGCACACTGTAAGATCATTATCCCTAAATATTTAACATTTCGATCAAGATAACTTATGGTGCTTAACTATAATGAGAAAGGACAAAAAATTATAGGGTTATTTATTTTTCACCTTAAATTTGGAGAACTTATACATAAGCCAAATTCCATATTATCGATGCAGAGACTTCATTCAAGGCACTCTTAGATAAACCTTGGGCTCCATGAGAATGGTCTATTCCATCAATCATATACCAATGTATGAAATATCTAAAGGATGGAGAAGAGTTCCAAATTTTTGGAGATATACACCCTTTGCAGTCCATGACGAAAAATTTATGATGATGTAAAATACTTCAGTCCAATGAAGTGAAGCCAATAAAATCTTTCGAAGCTGAATCATCGACCTCAAGGAGTACAAAACAATCCGAAGAAGTTATGAAAAAGTAGACAGAAGAAAGAATGTGACGCTAAATCTTCCTAAAAAGGGTTAATATATTGCCTAAACTAAATAAAGTTGTACTTCATTTGGGAAAACACCTGTTCTTCTCAACCTCCAGTGCTAAGCTGCATAAAGCCCAGTCTGATTTCCATACTCCATCTTGAAACCCTCTACCGTGCTCTACAACTTAGCTACACTGCTTCCTCTCCTGACTACGCCTGATCCTAACATTGAAGCCGACACCGACCTAGCCTTTGATCTTCATGATCTCAAACTCCAGCCCAACTCCTATTCGTCAGCCCAACTCTTACACCAAATGCCAAACTAAACTCCAACCCGCTGGCCTTGCTCGACTTCTCTGAACAAGATGAACTCCAGCCTGACCTCTGCTTCTAACTACCACTGCCATGCCCTAGACGATCGAACACCAATCATCAAGTCTTACTCGACCTCCGTCTGACTCTCTCCCTCCCTCTGTTTAATAAAATAAAATGAAATAAAAAATGGGGAGATGAGATTTTTAAATAGGTACAACAAACACGGATCATTTGAAGACCAACATGGTAACTCTAATGACCTAGCTAAGTTTGTTTCCAATGTTATAGACAAATACTTAGTGCATGGAAAACTCTAATGAAAGAGGACTCTAGATTATGGAAATAATTTGTTAAACTAAAAAGGAATGATAATTTTGTTGCAATCTGAGATCCCTAGCACTTGATTTTGATGATGACAAATAATATTGACTAAATTAATATGTTCATCCCTGAAAATATAAATATTTTTATTTTTGTCTGAGCCTAACATTTCAAGTAAGATATACACCACTCATGACTGCTGGAGACTCAAGACTGGGTATACCCCGTAATCAGGAAATTAAATCATAGTTTCTTAATTACATTTGATCGTACTATATGATATCAATTGTACTGTCCAATGAACAGAGACAATTTTGGTTATCCCATATATCATACCAGACGAAACCACGATTTTTTATATAGAACGTCCCGGATAATATTTATATTGTACATGATGATGATTTGAAATGAACTAATCATTCTATATGAATGGTACATTGCAGGATGATGAACAGAGATAAATTTTGTTCGTCCCATAGATCGTCCCGTAGGAACAGTTGAAAATAAAATGATCATCCAGGTCGATCTATGGATCGTACTGTATGATATTTATAAAATTTGTGAACTGTTCATTTGCATTCATACTGGATGAAATTATTTTTGAACTGATCATACTGTACGATATTGGATCATACTGTACGAACATAATCATCAAATTTAAATTTTTAGGGTTTTTTGAAGCCTATTTAAAAAAGGAGTTTTAATTATCAAAACTAAGAAAGTTGAGGCCGTGGTTGAAAGAGGAAGGAACTCTTTAGAGGGAGCTTTCGGAGAGATCCAGAGTTTGTGAGAGGAAGGAGAAGGTGAGCTTGAGCGTGAGGGAGAAGAAGTGTGAGGGGATCACATGGTTGATCTGAGCTAATCTCGCTTGCTCCTCCTATGGCCTGGTGAGTCTTATGAAAGTTCCCTAGGAAGAGAGGCTTCAAGGTCAATGTCCTCAAGTACTCTACCATCTCCAGGAGGAAGAAAAAAGAGAAGGTCTGATGCCGTCACCAGGAGGGTGACATAGTGTCTGGTGTTCTGCACATCGGGGAATTTAAAAGTGAGTCTTATAAACGCTTCTCCAATTTACTGTGGGACCAGAAGGAGAGTCAACTTTAGTAGTGTAATACTCAAAGTGGAGGATTCTGGGGAGTGAATATAGGTCAAGTGACCGAACCACTATAAAAATTTTTGGCGTGCTTTTTCGAACTTTAATTTTTTATATTTAATCAACTATGACTAACTACTTGGTGAAAACTTTAATTTTAAATTATGTATGAATATTGAAATTGCCTCACCATCATCATAATTGTGAATGTGTCTTTTACTTCCGCACTTGATTAGTTTAGTTTTCTAATTTAAAATTTTTAAAAAAGGGTGAAAAAGTAAATTCCACAAAAGATTAGAACTCTTATTAGGATTTAATTTTTAAATACCAATTCACCACCCCTCTTAGCGCACATCGAACTTTCAAGTGGTATCAGAGAGGGGTTTCAAAATAGTATTTTAGAAAACCCAGAAACATACGATCCATGGCACAGTTTGTTAACCGTAACACTGCAAAGGCTTATTCGATAACCCGTCCACCTTTATTTGATAATATATCATTTGATTTTTGGAAAATTTATATGTCTATAATTTTGCAATCTATAGACTATCGCATGTGGATGTTGGTCAAGATGGTTACTCTGCACCGTTTCATATTTTGAATGGAATTAAAACTGACTTATCATTTAAGAATGGAGTAATGAGGATAGGGAACTTGCGCAATTAAAACAAAGTGCTTGAATTGATTTTTTTGTGCATTAAAATCAGAAGATTATATACGAGTGTCTACTTGTAGTACTCGTAAGGAGATTTTGGGATAGATTGTGTATCACATACGATGGAACTAGCGAGGTCAAATAATCTAGGCTAAATATACTGCTACATGATTACGAAGTCTTCCGCATGAAACTTAATGAAACTATATCTAAAATTTACACTAGATTCACCTAAATTGTGACATCCTTGCATGCTTTAGGAAGAGAGTTATCTAATTCTAAAAAAGTGAATAAAATAGTATGATGTTTGCCTAGCACTGTATGATGTAAAAATATTACAATAACTGAGTCCAAAGATTTAAATATTTTTCAGTTGATAATTTGCTTGAGTTGCTCATTGCCTACAAGCAAGGACGAGTCAACGGCAAAAAAAAGTGATGCTGGTGAAAAGAAGAAGGAGCGAACTGTAGCTCTAAAAATGTAATAATTTGAAAGTGACAATTCTGTAATGAAGAAAGATGACGACATAGCCTTGATGACTCGTTAGTTCAAAAATTTTCTGAAAACAAAGCAATGGCGTCATCAAAATAGCTGGAACAAAGGTAAGAGCTCAAAGAATACAAAAATTACATCTGACATAATTATGCTTTAAGTGCAATAAATCAGGTCATCTCCAAGCTGATTATCCCAATGTAAAGACTCATCAAACCAAAGAGAAGGTGAGGAAAAGTCAAAGTACAAGAAGGGAAAAATAAAGGCAAAAAAGCATTTTGGTCGACTCTGCTCAGAATCATCAGAAGAAGAAGCAGAGGAGGAGGTAACGAAATTTATGTCTGATGACTAATGATAATCTTGATCAATCAGATCAAGATGAGGTATGTCAACTTTTTTACGATGAACTTTAGTTATTTCTAAAAAAATTCATAATTCGTATAGAAAATTAAAAAAAAAATGCATGCTAGTCTTAACACTGATTTTAATACATTGCCAAAATGAGCATGCTAGTTTAGTTAAGGAACATTCTGACTTGGATAGAGATCACATGTCTTTGCCTGATGATTTGATGCATTAAATAAAAGGCATGTTGAATTAACTACTGCACATGATTCCTTGAAGTCATCTTATGTTGAACTAGAAAACACATTTTAAGAATTAGAAGAACTTGCATCTGAGCTAGATAGTAGTGAGCATGCATTGAAATTTAAAATTATAAGTCTTAAAAAGAAAATAAATTTCTAAGGTGTAAAATTTTATGCACTTGAGAATAATGAAACACCTCCTATATTTGCTCAATTTTATAAA
>CM034300.1:14424727-14520421 GCA_019925795.1 Dendrobium chrysotoxum | reverse complement strand
GAGTCAACGCCTTCCTCTGAAAATGGGCATCATATGTAATCAACTACAAACCATATGGAATCATTTCTATGAGAGGCTCTATGGTTTTTCCTTTTTGGTTTCCACAAAACAATTTGATGTCTTTTTATGATTCTTGCACCCGTCACTCTTGTGTGTGTTTATACTTGATTTTTATTTAATGCTAGGACTTTAAACTTCATCTCTCTCTACCACCATGAATGCTCTAGCACACAAGAAGACTCAAATTATGTGACTAGATATATGATAATTTCTCTACATAAATCAAAATTTTATGTTCTTTCAAAGTTTCTCCTTTTATTTTATCTTTTGAAATTTATATTATATATATTTCTAAGTAATTTTTATCTTTTGAAATTATATTATAAGAACTTTTTTTGTTTTATATTAAACAATTTCAAACTATTTTTAATTTACTCTTAATTTAACTTGTTTAATTTTAATGCTTGTGATTGATGAATCAAAAAAATTTTGAATTAATTTTGAGTTTTTTTGAATCAATTTTCTTAGTTGAGTAACAATACTTTTTTCTTTGTACATTTAGAATAATTAAGGCAAACTCACACACACATCACATAAGCAAGCTTCGAACCCAAGACCTCTTGGTTGGTAGCCAAAGCTCCCAACCAACAAATCAAGTTGTGTTCCATAGTTAACAATAAAACTTGTGTCAAGCTTAGCACAAATATTTCAATCAAGAGTCATTAGGGATGCAAATGAATCGAGGCCCAACTAAAGTGGCTGATCATATTTGAGTTCGTTTATTATTAGCTTATTTGAACTCAATTCAAGCTTTTCTCTTTGTGTTCAAGTTTGATTTGTTTAAAATGATATATGATCAAGTTTGGTTTGTGGTCGGCTCATGCTTGGATCATATCACACTCATTGAACTTTAATCAAGAAGCTCATATAAAATAATTAACAATACTTATCGGGCTATTAATGGACTTTACTTTCAAGATGGTCATTAGCTTAACAAATGAGCCTTATAAAGCCTACAAATAAATAATTATATACTTTCTAAATAATAAAAAATTATATCGAGACTTATCAGGCATGTTAATGAATATATCTAGCAAGTTTTCTCGTGTCTATAAATGAGCCGGCCTATTGAGCACTTTCAAGCATAAAAAGGAGTAGCTTATTGATCTCAAAAAATGATACTTTGGATAGATGAGCTTTGAAATGAACACTCAAAACAAACAAATAATCCAGTGAAGTTCCTATTGAACATTCTTATATGGTTGTTCATCATTTTCAATGTTTAATATGAGATTTAATCGAGCTTCCTATCGAACATTCATTGAGTTTTTCTTAGTGAGCTTGTTCATGAGCTCTGTATCAAACTTGAATTGAGCTTCTTAACGAGCTTAATATTGAGATTATTCAAAAGTTTTAAAAATTATTGTTCATGACCTCAAATGAGCCGAACAAATAGATGTTCAAGCTAGTTTATTTTAACTATTAAATATTTAAAAAATAATTCAAATTATATTACATAATCAAACATTCATGAATGAGCTACAATCAAGCTGAGAGAAGTAATTTGTCGAATACATGATTCATTTGTAGCCCCAAGTGTCACAAAGCTCACTTAAACTTGCGTTCATGCAAGTAATCACTTCATGGAAAATTACTTTCGTCCATAATACCATTTCACCCATCTCACTCAAACAAATTACTAAATAATTTTTTTTTAAATTATTGTTAAACCAACTAGAAAATAAAATATTTTACAAAAATTTCAACGGTCCTAATTAATAGAGCAATTCAACGGTCCTAAGAGCCAAAGAAAAAATAGGCACTTGGAGTTGCTTTTGGACTGTAAACATTTCAATGGGTAACGTTCACCTCAGAGAGCGCCACTTCGCTCTTCCCTTCATTCGACTGCCTCTTTGTTGATTTATTGTAAATTGCATGCAGCAACAATTGAACTATAGCAAATAACAACTCAATTGCATTTGGAATCTGAAAACATAAATTTAAGAATCAGGAGATAGTTAAACAGTATTGAAGATTTGTCATCAATATGAATCTTTGTTATTTTTTCTTATGACAAACTTAATTCCTTTATCAAGTTTCAAAGTTAAATTGCATGACAAATACATGAGGTGGAGGCCATTTACTGTACTTTATAAATAGAAATGTTTAAAATTAGAAAAGCTTTTAGGTCGAGGAAAATTTATGGAGATAAGAAAAGCAATATTTTATAGAAGAGATTACTTATTTTTTATTACTCACTTTGCTTGATATAAACTTAAAGATAATATCACCGTTTATATCAATAGTACTTCCATTAAGATTATGGCAAGATCTTTCAATCTAATGGCTAAAATTAATTCTCAAGAAAATTTTTCTATTTTTAGTCATGAAAACATTAAATACTATTTTAAAAAAAATTTAAGAATTATTCTAGAATAAGATTTTAATATTTCCAGAAATTATTCTAGACCATAGACTCTAATTAGGCAACTAAAACCAAAAGAACACTGAGCCAAAATTGCGCTAAATTTTTAATAATTAATTATGTGTAAATAAACATTAAAAATTTAAGTGAATAAAACATTATTATTGCTAAATTTATCAAATCAGATACTAAAAATCACCCATGTCCAATCAGTCGAATAGCTAGATTCAATCTGTGTATTAATATATTTGAAGGGACTCAATCTGAGCTAATTTAATCTCAAATTCATATATATACCCATTACCCATATATGGTAGATCGACCTCAAACCCAGAAATTGCAATGAAAGCTCCCAACTACTGCCATAAGATGGATGGACTACATTATTTTCAAAATTTTGTTAGCATTTAAATTTACTAATTTTAACGTGTGAAACATTCATGTCTCCTAGACTTGAAAATGATTTGCTCATCAAATATTAGCTCAGAATATCCAATCTATCATGCATATATGCCATATTAATATTCGTGCAAATAATACAATTCAGAGTGAATCTGATACAATCGAAGGGCAACAAAAATATCAAGTCTTTTTCCCACTACGTTGAGGTTAGCTACATAAATCCTTTTTCTTTAGTATGTCTTATTAAGAGTCCAATTCTCATTTAAATCTAATTCAACTATTTTTCTAGGTCAACATGAGGTATCCAATCTACCATGCATGTCACTTTAATATTCTTGCAAATAATACAATTCAGAGCACATCTGATGCAATCCAAGGACAACAACACATCAAGTCTATCCCACTACGTTGAGGTCGGCTACATGAATCTTTTTCCTTCATTCCGTCGTATTAAGAGTAAAATTCTCATTTAAATCTAATTTAAAAAATAATTTCAAATACTTTCTAATCAAGTCTTTTTTGGTCTACCTTTACTTTATTAACAAAGGTCAGATCTATTTAATCTACTCTCCTTACTAGGTCATTGATAGACCAACATTTTATGTGACCAAATCATCTAAGTTGACTCTCTTTAATCCTATTCGTCGCTGAAGCTACATTTTCTTGTATACAATCAGAGAGCAAAAATAAAAAATGGATTTGGCTCATGCAATTACCGTGAGGTTCACATCAAGATGGATGAGTGAGTAAGTAGTCCAACAAAGCCCATTAAAGAAGTAAGCAATCGAGAGATATAGAGGCATGTACTCCGCACTCTTTGTTCTTATCACCCTTTTCTGAAACACATTGAAAACAATAAGCACGTCACTTGTGCATGAAAACTTTAATGGAAGTCATAAAAAGTCAGAAATTTTTTAATTGAAAATAAATCTATTATTTAAAAATATCAATAATATTTTTCATAGGTATTCACATTAAATATATTTATTGATTTTATAAAATGAATAGTTCTTCTTTCTAACTTACCATAATAGACAAAGGCGAGGCATACATCAGGATGCAGAAAACGATACATATAATACCGATAATGAGTGTTCGTCGCTCATGGGATTTGAAAATGGAAAGGATGATACCAGCGACGACGGCGATGAAGGTGATGTCTATGAAGAGAAGTAGAAGGGCTTTGATCCGTCTCGACCCGTTCGAGAAGAGGAGATAGATAAAGATATAGAGAAGCTCTATCACAGTGCCGGCTCCATTAATGGTTACTATTAGCGTGCTGTTTGGTTTGACAAAGGGCATCCCATATAATACCCAAAGGATACAGTTGAGCAGCGTCGCGACGTAAGGGACTACAGAGAAATGCTCCACAGATTTGTTCTTATATATTCGATAAAATGTTGGCCTGGAAAATATAAAATATATCTTTACAATATTGCGTAAATGCTTGATTATCTGTGAAAATACTAGGAGATCTATTGTAATGCTTAAGTGGCTTGGTTCATTGATATATGCACTTAATAAATCCATCACAAATTAAGAGAATTAGTACTGTGTTGTTCTAAACTTAATACTGTTGTGATTGAAATGTTATAAAATAATAAAAATAATACGGGATCGGTTTAATATTATTGTCCGCAAAGATATATATCAATATTTTTAAGATTGTGATTATTTGTATATAGAAAAAATAAATTACTTTCTAATAATGCCAGCAATATTAAACAAAAATATGAGATCTTCCCATAACATTTTATAACAAACCAAACTGGCTCTCAATATTTTGCATGATAGTTAAAAAGGATTTATAAATCTTTTTCTTTTACATTTTTAGATAATAATAAACATGGTTGAAAATAAATAAAATTTTGGCCGATAAAAACATTCTAAGAAGTTCAACTAGATCTTTATTGTAAAATATTAAAAGCAGTAATACAGCCCGATCAAATTTTTAAAGAGATAATATGAATCTTATTAATTTTTATACTAAGATTTTGTTTGGGATAGTTTTCTATCATTATTAAAAAAAATTGTATTAAAAAGCAATTGTAGAAAGCAATTAAAATGATTGTATAAATAAGGCATTGTAAATGTTCAATATACGAATGAGAGAGATGTATGCTTACACAGGTGATAAGAAGAGGACCAAAGAGATGACATTGCCGATTATCCCTACGGCGGTGCGTATCTGGTCAGCCGAAACCTTTGAAGTAGGAAGATATGAGAATGTGATTACTATATGGTTGACAAAGAGATTTAGTTTTATTGTATGGAGGGTGAAAATACAGAGGATATATATAATTACTTGAGGATGGAGAAGAGTAAGAAGGGTAGATTTATATAATTAATGTGGTTGAGCTTTTCCTTGGCTATCATACCTCTCTCCATCTGTCCCCTCAATGTTAGTGGATTTAGAAGGCGTTGGTCCAAAGAGATTGAAGAAAAAGTATTCGGTAGGGAGAAATGTGAGGGATTTGATGATTAATTACCAACCATGTAAGTTTATTTGGATGTTCTTTGGAAAGAATTGTTGCATGTCTTCGTATGTTCATAAAATGAAAACAAAATTAATTACAATAAAAATTAATATAATAAAATGAGAACAAAATTAATTATAATAAAAAACATAATAAAATTTAAAATTATAACCAATAATCAAATTGATGTCAAAAACCATATAAAATTAATTTCATCATATTTTTCAACTTTATCGAACAATGCACAACCCTAGAGAGAAAAGTGCAAGTTAATTATATTTCAATCCTATGTTTAATTTTTAATTAGGAAGATATATTATTTACGGTTATAATTTGTAAAGGCTAAAGCATATAATATACAAGTTAAGACTTCAGCTTCATTTGGGGTAGCTTTTTTAATGCTTTTTAAAGCAGCTCTTCTATTCAAGCAATTTTTGTACTAAAAAGCTGCATTAGAAAGTGGTAAGAAAGCTGTCCCAAATGAAACTTTCATTGTTTTTTTATCCCATTAAAACATTAAGACATACTAGAAATAGCCAATAATTAAAAAAAATGATTAATTTAACCATGCATTCAGGAAACATTTTCTATCTTTCAAATATAATTTTAAAAATTTGAAGTAATAAAGACTTCTATAATAAAAAAATCATATACATTAAAATAAATTAAACAATAAATATTTTTGAACAAATCTTAATTAATATACATCACAATCTTATAGCCCACAACACAGACAAAGCTTCTTCTTCTTCTTTTTCTCTCTATGGCTACCATAAATTCCTTCATTTTACAAACTGAATTTTTACCATATAAAACCTAATTGCTTTAGTCATAACAAGAATGGAAGCTTCTTTCAAACTATAAGAATGCAAATATGTGCTCGTCAAAGATAGCTCGAAGAGTCGGTTTAATTATTATAAACTATTTTCCTCCGCTGAACATTATATTCAAATATCTGATCCTCCATCTTTGACATTAATATTCGTGCAAGTAGTGCAATTTGAGGCTGATCTTATGCCATTAAGAGATCAAGTTTGTCTTATGCAATTACTGTGATGTTCACGTGAGTGAGTAGATATATAGTACAGCAAGGTCTATTAAAGATGTAAGCCACTTACAGGATGAAGGTGCATGGCTTGTACTCCTCACGTTATTATTATATAAGATAGAAGAAAACGTATCTTTTCCTATAAAAAAAAATTTGAGGTGTAGCCTATTGTGAGGCTCATATGTGTTGTAATATGAAGCACATTATTTACTATTATTAAGTTAAGCTTCTAGTATGTGTACATGTATATGCATTTGACAAATATATTTTAGTGCACTTTATGATGTACAAATATTACTCTAAGAGGCATCGGAATAATTGACGCCGAATGCCGTCCGGAGACCAATCAGAATGCGCCACGCCACCCCTCGCTCGGTACGGCGGCTCGGTACCATTGACGAGGCTCATTATGGTTGGTCTCCGGCCAGCGTTCTACATCCGGCCTCCGCACAGAATAATTTCTCTTGTTGCTTCGATTAAAGGAAATGCTTTGAGATTGCAGAAAATTTTTAGTGATATTAGATATTAGAGAATTATATTACTTGGGAAGTTGGCTATGGTAATGTCTCGCTTTGATTAGTGCCATAGTGGCTTATAGCAACGAAGCCAAAAAAAAAATTTTAAAATAGGTATAAATTTGATTTTTGAGACTTTAATTTATTTTCATATAAAAATCAAAATTATAATGGGAAAAATTAAAAAAATAAAGGTGATTAATTATAATTCTATTTTGATAAAAATTAATAATGATAATAATATAAAAACTATATATATATATATATATATATATATATATATATATATATATATATATATATATATATATATATATATATATGATGTCACCAAAAAATTATCTTGATCGGGCACAAATCTCGAGGAAAAACTCAAGTTGAAAACTTCAAAAATTAATTCGGAGACCATTTAAACTCCAATTTTAGCAACCCTATAGTCGAACTGAGCGTCTCGGAAATACAAACCCAACGACACCAAATTTGACTCAATCCGAGCCCAAATGGGTCCAAATCAAGTACCCGAAGCGCTGTTGGAAACCTCGAATAGCAATTTCAGTTACCAAACGGTCTCCGATTTTGACGAGCTTATAGTTGAATCGAGCGGCTCGACGAGACGAATCCAACGAGCCTAAAATTGCAGAATTATGATACCATTAAGACCTTAAAATGCTCAATAAACGGTTCACGATCAAGGGATTCAAGATCAGCCGTTCATCCGGATCACTCCATATTTGCCCCCGATCCCTCATCTATTTACGGGCTATACCATCCACAAAAAACTATAAATAGCCCCTCATTTCTCTTAAGAGGGGACCCAAGCCAAAAGCAAGAGAAGAAGAAGAAGAAATGAATAGGAGGGAAGAAACTCCTCCTCAACCACTGCCTGAATTCTGCCCTACGCCCGAATCACGCCGGAATTTTGCCCGACGCCGGAATTCTGTTGTCCGATGCCTGAGTGACGCCGGAATTCTTCCCAAGTGAAATCAGAATTCTGTTCGACACCGGAATTCTCCCTGACTTCAAAACGACACCGGAATTCTATCCGACCTCCGGAGGACGCCAACATTCTGCCTGATCTCTGAGTAACGCATGAACGCTGTTTGACATTATAACTGTCTAATCCTAAAGAGATTCATTGTAATCTAATTGTTCAAAGTTTTAAGGACGATTCAACCTCGTGTATTCCAAGAAAACACTAGTGAAACTTTTTCAACTAGTTTTTTCCTTTACAGGGTTTTCCACGTACAAATACTGGTGTTCTTTTATTTTCTATTTGTGTGCCGAATATCCGTTCAACGCTAAGACGTAAATTTTCTAAATTCTATCGTCACGTATATTCGAGTCCGCAACTATATATATATATATATATTGTTAACATTCCATGTAAAGTAAGATCGAGAGAAAAAATGAATTCTATTATTTCATTTACTTTAATTCCACCTTATTCAAATGTAGACCCCCACAGCCCCTTAGGCTTCTTTTAGGATAGTTTTCTTATTATTTTTTAAGGTAATTTTTTAGTTCAAACATTTATAGCTCAAAAAAAAAAACATTGTACTAAAAAACAGCTTTAAAAAGTCCTTAGCTCCACCACTAGTGGCTCAATTGCTTCTTTATTTCATATTGTTTCAGATTTCGGATTTAAAGATCAAAGATTATTATGTTTTTTATTATAGGGATTGAGGCATTATCTTCCAACCTAGCTGAAACAAATTAATGCTAAAATTTCTATGAATCCCTCTTCTTCAGACCTGATTTTCTTCAGGGATTTTTAAGACACCTTGTTTAAACTGAAAATGAATTGACATTATATTAAAACTAAAAAGACTTTGTGGTTTTCTCTGCACTATAGGAAAAATGCTCATTATTGACAAAATTTTCGGTGAACATTATCCGCCGAAAATCCACCCTACGGATTGCCGACATAACATTTTCATCAGCTTTTCGATGGTTTCCAGTGGACTTCCGACGGATTTCCGACAGATTTCTGATGCAATATTTCTGCAATGTTGGCCTCAAAATGTGTAAGAGAACACACTTTTGCCCTAAGCAATAAAATCTAGTCATAGAAGATATTCCCCTAGTTATTGAAACAACTGTGCAACGTGAAGGACCTGGCTGTCGAGACGACAACCTAAGGGGAAGAAAACTAGAGAAGATAAATTAATCATAGCCCATACTTGCCTAAAATTTCTCCGGTAGACGCTTCAGGAGATCCCAGAAACGAATAGGCAACAAAAAAGGTAACAGTAAAATAGTGATGGGATCTATCTAGAGATGAGCCAAATGACCAAGAGAAATGACAACATCAAAACACTGTATTACAAGGTTATACAATGTTAACTTAGAAGACGAAAATTTCCATGTCAAACAAAATTTTGTATACAATTTTAAATTAGCAGACGAAAATTTCCTTTAGCATAAAGTCACACGTATGTTCTTTCGACATTCTTAAGGTTACACAACAATATTTAGTTAAAATATTTGCAAGGTAGCTATATAAATAAATTTATTTTTTAAGTAATAATCAGGCTATAAATAGTCCAAAAAAAGGTTCCTGATAAAACATAGATATTTAATGTACTTATATTTCAGTTACTAATACTTTACCAATAAATAAATTTTATTTAATTTATTATGATTTTCAACGTTTTCTTTAAGAAAAGTAATGTTATAAAAATTAAATTATGAAATTATGCTCTTATGTTCATTTTGTTTAATCCATCACTAATTAATTCATATATAACTACACCTAATATTATTTAAGAAATTTATGTTTTATATTAATTTTTTAAAATTTATTTGTAGTTATAAAATAAATAAATACGAGATCACAAAGTAATTATTAAAAACTAGATATTTAATGTACTTATATTGATGTTTTTATCAGTTACTAGAACTTATTCAACTTTCAAAATAAAAAATAAATAAATAAATAAATAAACTCTCTATTTTTTCAAATGTCAGCTATATCATGAATAATACATTAAATAAAAAAGTCCAACTACCTCTAACTGATCTATTAGAAGGAAGTGCTTTCATATGTGCAATTTTAATTTTAAACAATTGAAACGGTCTCAAAACCAAAACATCATTCACATATATTCTTATAGATTTCTCAAAAACATAAATAATAAAACTAATTTAATATTATAGCATCTATTAATAAGAGGAACTTGTTCAAGTTCACTGGATTATTTGTTCAAAGTGTTCATTTCAAAGCTCATCCATCAAAATTATCATTTTTTGAGATCAACAAGCTACTCCTTTTTATGCTTGACAGTGCTCCGGCTAATTTATAGACACGAGAAAACTTTGTAGATATATTCATTAACATGCTTGATAAGTTTCGATATAATTTTTTATTATTTGGAAAGTATATAATTGTTTATTTGTAGGCTTGATAAAAATTAAAGGAGAAACTTTAAATGGACATTAAATTTTGAATTTATGTAGAGATTATTTTGATATATTTGGTCACATAATTTGAGTCTTCTTGTGTGCCAGAACATTTATGGTGGTAGAGAGAGATGAATTTTAAAGTCGTAGCTTTATACAAAAATATTGCACTCACACACAGGAGTGACGGGTGCAAGAATCATTAAAAGACATCAAATTTTTATGTCGAATCCAAAAAGGGAAAAACCATAGAGCATGTCCTCGTTGAAATGATTCCACTTTGGTTTGTAGTTGTTTACATATGATGCCCATTCTCAGAGGAAGGCATTGACTCAATATAGAAAATATAAATTACAAGGTTTTGAAAATCGGACCGGACAACAAATCGGAAGAAGGAGAGGTTCACAGTTCGACCGGTTCGACTGGTCGAACTGGGGTCGAACCGGATGACATAATAAATAATAATATTATTAAAAGATATAAAATAAATGTTAAATTTTACTCTAGTACCTTCATTTTACATTATATTTTCATATCAAATTAATCAAATAACATAAACATGACATCAATTAAGTTTATAAAATATAAACAAATAACATATAATATAAATGTCACATCAATTAAGTCAATAAAACATAAACAAATCCATAGCTTTTGGCATCAAACAAGATTTGTGCTAATTGGAAACACAAATAAAACAATGGGCATGTATTTGTAGAAGAAACAAAATATTCATAATTTCATATCAAGTCGAACTTCAAAGTTTAAACATAAATATGCAAATAAATCTAGAAGTCATCTCCTAAATTTGAAGCATCAAAAGTTATATCCCTAAATCCTTGTTCATCAAAATATTCCTCTCCAAATGCATCAATATCGTCTTTGCCAATTATTTTATTGTAATTTCCAACATCATCTAGGCCAACATCATCTAGGACACCATCATCTGCATATTAGAAATATAAAATATTATATATTTATATATTAAACATCTCTTTCAAATGATATAACTTAAATCAATTATGAACTTACTTTGAGGTTCTTTAGTACAACTAGTATTAAGTTCTTTAACAACAGGAATGACATCTTCAGCATAAATTTCATTCTCTAAATTCTCCAAAACAAGCTTTGAAACTAGTTCTTCATCAAGCACCCAAAAATCCACCATCTCTATGCTTGTATAATCCAAAGGATCATAGTTCCTTTTTTTTGTTTAGGGTTTAGGGCTTAACAACAAAACATGTATAGTTTCCAACAATGAAAGGTTTATGGCTTTGGTTGTGGTCAACATACTGATTGTAAGCTTGTAAGCTTCCAATCGATTTGTTCATGATGTCCCAAAGCATATCATTAGAAATTTAGAACTGTGAGCTATCGTCTGTGTAATTTTGGTGTGTAGTTTGGGAAGAATAGCAAGGTGTCGATGTTGTTTACTTGTTTATGTCCTGATAATCCTATGAAAATCTACAGTTATTTTCTTCCTATGAAAATCTGTGAAGAATAGCCAGCTGTGTGAGCTATCTTCTCTACAGTTATTTTCTTCCTATTGGCTTCCAAATCGTGTACATATATATGGAGTTGAGGGAGGAGTTGCAATGCTTTATTCAAGACAGAATCCAAACTTTCTTCAATGAAAACAAAATGGAAATAGCAGGAGAAGACTATGATACCAGGGAAATATAGATATAAGTATAAAACAAAAGAAGGCATCGTTCGCCTGCCTCTCCCCGTCGTTCACCTCTCCCCGTCGTTAGTCTCTCCCTTCTCCCAAGTCCTAATCGGTCACAGTTCACTAGTTCGTCTCCCGTCTCCATAGGGTTTATTTGTAGAAGTAGAACTGGAGGTATTTCGGGCGTTCGACATTCTTTTTCACACTAATCCATAGTTTCTGGTCACTATCTGTCGTAGGATTAGCGATCAGCGGATTGAAATGAAACCGGCCGGTTTGATCAAACGATCCCGGTCCGGCGGGTTGACGGTTCAATAGGGATTTGAATCGGTTTTTTACCGGTTTGACTGCAGGCCAACTCTAATAACAGAACCGAACCGGCCGCCTGATCGGTTCCCCGTTCAACCGGTTGAACCGGCCGATCCGGTCTGATTTTCACAACATTGATAAATTATATAGAGCATATTGCATGATTTGAGTTGGATGATTCCAATGACATGATAGTTGTTCTCACGAGAATAATGGTCTATTCATTTGTTTGGTAGGACTATAGTCGGGCAACTATGGTCGTAGGGATTATTGTCATCCGGCTGAGGTCGGAGGCACCATTATCGGTCGATGATAGTCGGGGGACCATAATCAGGTGATAGTGGTCAGAGGGATCCTTGTCAGTTGATAGTATTCAGAAGGACCATAATCGAGTAATGGAGGATAGAGAGACCATAGTCATATGAAATTGGCTAGAAGGCTGTGGTTGGGTGATTATGGTCGGTAGATCTTAGTCACTGGGCTACAGAGGTCGAAAAGGCCGTAGTCTGACGATGGTGTTCCTAGGAATATAGTCAGGAGGTGACTTAGGTCGAAAGGACCATAGTCAGTGGCATTAGTCCAAGGACCATAGTTAGGGATGGTGGACCGAGGATTATAGTTGGCGAGCGATGGAGGTCAGAACAATCGAGGCTAAGCTATGGTGGCTTGAGGACCATGGTTAGACAATGGTGGTTTGAGGATAAAAATTTATCGACAGAGGTCCAAGGACCATAGTTAGTGGGGTGACTAAAATCAAAAGGACTATAGTTGGATTATGGTGCTCTTGGATCGTTATAAGGTGTTGGTGGTTTTAGGATTATAGTCTGCAAGGGATCGAGGTTAAGTGATAGTAGTCAAAGGATAATAATTATGTGACTTAGATTAAAGAAATAATAATTGGGTGACTGAGGTTAGAGGAATCATAATCAGTAGGGTGAAAGAGGTTAGGGGGATCAAAGTTGGTAGGAGATGGAGGTCAGAAAGATCGTGATTAGGTGACTGTGGTCCTGAATATCATGAGAAGAAATATAATACAAATAAAGGGATAGAGTATAATATCAATTCCTATTTAAGAAAAATCCCAATAATGCTCAGCATCTAAATACTCTTCTAATCTCAAAATATCTTAGAGAAACCTTGATACAGGCTCTTAAAAATCCAGAGAGATGTGAAGCATATTTCACAGAATGTTGTTTGAGCGAAGTTATTCATGCTAGAAATGAACCTGTTATTACATTCTCTAAAGAAGATCTCATGTTGGGGACTATGAAATATAATCATCCTCTATATATCTCGACAAAAAGTGTTGGAATCATAATAAAGTGAATCATGATTGACCCCGGGTCATCGATAAACCTTATGAGTTTGCACACAGTAAGATCATTATCCCTAAATATTTAACATTTCCGTCAAGATAAACTTATGGTGCCTAATTATAATGAGAAAGGATAAAAAATAATAGGGTTATTTATTTTTCCCCTTAAATTTGGAGAACTTTATACATAAGCCAAATTCCATATTATCGATGTAGAGACTTCATTCAGGGCACTCTTAGATAGACCTTGGCTCCATGAGAATGGTCTATTCCATCAATCATGTACCAATGTATGAAATATCTAAAGGATGGAGAAGAGTTCCAAATTTCTGGAGATATACACCCTTTGCAGTCCATGACATAAAAAATTATGATGATGTAAAATACTTCATTCCAAATGAAGTGAAGCCGATAAAATCTTTTAAAGCTGAATCATCGACCTCAAGGAGTACAAAACAATCCGAAGAAGTTATGAAAAAGTAGACAAGAAGAAAGAATGTGATGCTAAATCTTCCTAAAAAGGGTTAATATATTGCCTAAACTAAATAAAGTTATACTTGATTTGGGAAAACACCTGTTCTTCTCAACCTCCAGCGCTAAGCTGCATAAAGCCCAATCTGATTTCCATACTCCGTCTTCAAACCCTCTATCGTGCTTTAGCTACACTACTTCCTCTCCTGACAACTGCCTGCACCTAACATCGAAGCCGACATCGACCTAGCCTTTGATTTTCATGATCTCAAACTCCAGCCTAACTCCTATTCGTCAGCCCAACTCTTACACCAAATGCCAAACTAAACTCCAACTTGCTGGCCTTGCTCGACTCCTCTAAACCAAGATGAACTCAAGCCTGACCTCTGCTTCTAACTCCCACTGCCATGCCCTAGACGATCGAACACCAATTATCAAGTCTTAATCGACCTCCGTCTTACTCTCTCCCTCTCTCTGTTTAATAAAATAAAATGAAATAAAAAATTGGGAGATAAGATTTTCAAATAGGTACAACAACAAGGATCATTTGAAGACCAACATGGTGAAAGTGCGAATAGGTTGTTAGACCTATTGATCACGTCCCTAAGCTAACCAAGAGGGGGGGGGGTGAATTGGTCCTTTTTTTAAAAAAAATTACTCTTGGTATTTTGGAAATTTTTAGAGCTAATCGTACTGTACGATCTAAAATCGTACTGTACGAACAGAGATAATTTTGCTCTTCTTCAAATACAGTAATTCAACCACAAAGAAAATGAAACAGCAAAAAAATAAAAATACAGGAAATAAACAGTGAACAGAAAACACCAGAATTTATAGTGGTTCGGTCAAACACAACCTACTTCCACTCCCTAGAGACTCCTTCTCTAGGTATTGCACTAAAACCAAGTGACTCTCCTTTTGTCCCCACAGCAAGGCAGAGAAGCCTTTACAAACTCTCTTTCACCAACCCCGGTGCGGCAGAGAACCGTCATCCTTTTCACCCTCCAAGTGTGGCAGAGAACCGTCGTCCTTTTCACCCTCCAAGTGCGGTAGAGAACCGTCATCCTTTTCACCCTCCAAGTGTGGCAGAGAACCGTCGTCCTTTTCTCTCTCCAAGTGCGGCAGAGAATCGGAATCCTCTCGAACAATGATCTTGCGGAAGTCTCTAAGGAACTAGGAAGATGCTTGAAGAATAAGTAAAAGAAATCCTCTCAATTTGATAACCTTGTGAATCTCCTCACAATTCTCTCTTGAAAGATCTCTCAAAACTCACTCCCAAACACTCTCCCAATCACTCTTCTTTCACTCCCCAAAAGAATTTTCATAGAAGGATTTCTCCTTCAGTCAATTTTGTGTCATTTTTATACTTGGGATAGAAAAAACCGTCCAAAAAACTAAATTTTCAAGTTAAGTCCGTGCCGATCGTCCCGTACGATCGACAATCGTACTGTACGAATAGTTCAAAAATTTGAACAATCCATTCCGTACGAATAATGAGACGATTCGAACAGAGAGCTTCATACGAACAGATCGTCTCGTACGAACGCTTAGATGAATCAAATAGAGAGCTTCGTATGAACTGTTCGTCCCGTACGAACCCTCGGACGAATCAAACAGAGAGCTTTGTACGAACTGTTCGTCCCATACGAACTCTTGGAAGAATCGAACAGAGAGCTTCGTATGAACTGTTCATCCCGTACGAACCCTTAGACAAACCCAATTTTAAGCAGTTCGTACAGCAAAAACTCATGTACGAATAATATTCGTAATGTACGAACATGACTTAGGAAAATTTTCTTGGCAAACGGGTTCTTTTTGGAGGACATATTCTACAGATCATCCCGTACGATATCAAATCGTACTGTACGATCAATTTAAAAATTTAAACTTTTTACTCCCCCATTGTGTGTGTGTGCACAGTTATCCAACTTACAATCACACTCTCTCAGACTCAAGAAAAAGAAAATTTACAGACTTCATTTACAGTGAATAAGTGAACTTGAAGTTTTCAACAATCTTGAGTGTAAATTTCCTGAAAAATACTTTAGTACACACAACAAAAACTCAAATATATGTTAGAAGATGAATTAGACAAACAATACATTTTTGTAATCATCAAAAACATAAACTTAGATTAGAATTCTCATGAACAAAATGATTCACCCAAATCAAAACACATGGTAACTCTAATGACCTAGCTTAAGTTTGTTTCCAATGTTATCGAGAAATACTTAGTGCATGGTAACTCTAATGAAAGAGGACTCTAGATTATGGAAATAATTTGTTAAACTAAAAGGAATGATAATTTTGTTGCAATCCGAGATCCCTAGCACTTGATTTTGATGACGACAAATAATATTGACTAAATTAATATGTTTATCCCTGAAAATATAAATGTTTATTTTTGTTTGTGAGCACTAACATTTCAAGTAAGATATACACCAATCAAGACTGCTGGAGACTCAAGACTGGGTATCCCCCGTAATCAGGTAATTAAATCATAGTTTCTTAATTAAATTTGATCGTACTATATGATATCAATCGTACAGTTTGATGAACAAAGACAATTTTGGGTTATCCCATATATCATCCCGTACAAATAGTTGAAAATAAAATGATCATCCAGGACGATCTATGGATCGTACTGTATGATATTTATAAAATTTGTGAACTGTTCATTTGCATTCATACTGGATGAAATTATTTTTAAACTGATCGTACTGTACGATATTAGATCAAACTGTACGAACAGAATCATCAAATTGAAATTTTTAGGGTTTTCTGAAGCCTAATTTAAAAAGGAGTTTTTATTATTCAAAACTAAGAAGTTGAGGTTGTCGTTGAAATAGGAAGGAACTCTTTAGAGGGAGCTTTTGGAGAGATCCAGAGTTTGTGAGAGGAAGGAGAAGGTGAGCTTGAGCGTGAGGGAGAAGAAGTGTGAGGGGTTCGAATGGTTGCTCCGAGCTAGCTGCATGCTTACTCCGAGCTAGCTGCATGCTTGCTCCGCCTGTGGCCTTAGTGAGTCTTATGAAAGTTCTCTAGGAAGAGAGGCTTCAAGGTCAACGTCCTCAAGGTACTCTACCATCTCCAGGAGAAAGAAAAAAGAGAAGGTCCACTGCCGTCACCAGGAGGGTGACATAGCGTGTGGTGTTCCGCCACACCAGGGAAGGTGAAAGTGAGTCTTATAAGGGCTTCTCCGCTTTACTGTGGGAGCAGAAGGTGAGTCAACTTTTAGTAGTGTAATACTCAGAGTGGAGGACTCTGGGGAGTGAATGTAGGTCAAGTGACCGAACCACTATAAAAATTTTTGGTATGCTTTTTCGTTCTTTAATTTTTTATGCATTTATCTACTATGCTAACTGCTTGGTGAAAACTTTAATTTTAATTATGTACTGCAATATTTGAAATTACCTCACCATCATCATAATTGTGAATGTGTCTTTTACTTCCGCACTTAATTAGTTTAGTTTTCTAATTTAAAATTTAAAAAAAAGGGTGAAAAAGAAAAATCCATAAAAAGATTAGAACTCTTATTAAGATTTAATTTTTAAAATACCAATTCACCACCCCTCTTGGCGCACACTGAACTTTTAAGTGGTATCAGAGAGGGGTTTCAAAATAGTGTTTTAGAAAACCTAGAAACATACGATCCATGGCACAGTTTGGTAACCGTAACACTGCAGAGGGTTATTCGATAACCCGTCAACCTTTATTTGAGAATATATCATTTGATTTTTGAAAAATTTACATATCTACATTTTTGCAATCTATAGCCTATCGCATGTGGATGTTGGTTCAAGATGGTTACTCTGCACCGTTTCATATTTTGAATGGAATTAAAATTGACTTATCATTTAATGAATGGAGTACTGAGGATAGGGAACTTGTGCAATTAAATACAAAGTGCTTGAATTATTTTTTTTTTGTGTATTAAAATCAGAAGATTATATACGAGTGTCTACTTGTAGTACTCGTAAGGAGATTTGGGATAGATTGTGTATCACATACGAAGGAACCAGTGAGGTCAAATAATCTAGGCTAAATAAACTGCTACATGATTACGAAGTCTTCTGCATGAAACTTAATGAAACTATATCTAAAATGTACACTAGATTCACCCAGATTGTGACATCCTGGCATGCTTTAGGAAGAGAGTTATCTAATTCTGAAAAAGTGAATAAAATTCTATGATGTTTACTTAGCACGTATGATATAAAAATAACTGCAATAACTGAGTCCAAAGATTTAAATATTTATTCAGGTGATAATTTACTTGGGTTGCACATTGCCTACAAGCAAGGACTGAGTCAATGGTAAAGTGATGCAGGTGAAAAGAAGAAGGAGCAAACTGTAGCTCTAAAAATGAATAATTCTAAAAGTGACAATTCTGCAACGAAGAAAGATGACGACATAGCCTTGATGACTCGTTAGTTCAAAAATTTTCTGAAAACAAAGCAATGGCGTCATCAAAATACCTGGAATAAAGGTAACAGCTCAAAGAATACAAAAATTATGTCTAACATAATTTATTTTTAGTGCAATAAATCAGGTCATCTCCAAGCTGATTACCCCAATGTAAAGACTCTTCAAACCAAAGAGAAGGGTAAGGAAAAGTCAAAGTACAAGAAGGGAAAAATAAAGGCATAAAAAGCATTTTGGGTCGACTCTACTTCAGAATCATCAGAAGAAGAAGCAGTGGAGGAGGTAACGAATTTATGTCTTATGACTAATAATAACCATGATCAATCAGATCAAGATGAGGTATGTCAACTTTCTTACGATGAACTTTAGTTATTTCTAAAAAAATTCATAATTTGTATAGAAAATTTAAAAAAATGCATGCTAGTTTTAACACTTATTTTAATACGTTGTAAAATGAGCATGCTAGTTTAGTTAAGGAACATTCTGACTTGGATAGAGATCACATGTCTCTGTTTGATGAATTTGATGCATTAAATAAGAAGCATGTTGAATTAACTACTGCACATGATTCCTTGAAGTCCTCACATGTTGAACTAGAAAATACATTTTAAGAATTAGAAGAACTTGCATCTGAGCTAAATAGTAGTGAGCATGCACTGAAATACAAAATTATAAGTCTAAAAAAAGAATATAAATTTCTAAGTGTATAAATTCATGCACTTGAGAATAATGAAACACCTCCTACATTTGCTCAATTTTATAAACTGCCATCACTTGAAGAATCTCATTCAAAATCATCAAAGCATGTACCATCCAAACCTAGGAAGAGATACTATCAGCCCCGTAGATTAGTGAACCCATTTCCCGATGTTAGGTGTTATTCTTGTGGCATGCTAGGTCACATAGCCCACACTTGCATAATTCACTATAGAACACATCTAGTGTAGGGACCTAAACTACAATCATCACATCATAACATGCATTCATCACATTCATTCAAGCATAAGGAGGAAGCCAAACTCACTTGGGATTACAAAACTAATCTTTGATTGACATTGTAGGGATAATCTCATAAAAAACCTAGTGAGAGAATGTCGTATTTGGACAGTGGCTACTCAAGACATATAATTGGAGACGTGAAGCAGTTCATGACACTTGAGGCCAGGTCAGGAGGCAAGGTGACTTTAGGAGACAACACCACTAGGAAAGTGGTGGGCTTATGTATCATTAGAAATTCTAAAAATTTTGTAATTGAAAATATTTTGTTAGTTGATGGTTTAAAGCATAATCTTTTAAGTATTAGTCAACTGTATGACAAGAGTTTCGATATAAAGTTTCTTTCTAACAAATATGTGATTAGCTTAGACGATAAACTTATGTTAAAAGGAAAATGGATAAATAATATTTATATGTTGGACCTGAACTATATAGAAAACTCAAATCCTCTATATTTGATATTAGCTGATGACTCTTGGCTGTGGCATAGAAGACTATGCCATGCTAGCATGAAAACACTTAAGAATATTACTCAGAAAGAACTAGTTAAAGGAATACCTAAGTTAGACTTCACCAAGGACCACCTATGTGATGCCTGCCAACTAGGAAAATGAATAAAACCATCATTTCACTCAATCAAGGATATCAACACTACTAGGCCACTAGAAATTCTTCACATGGACTTATTTGGACCTATTAGTACAGCTAGCCTAGGAGGGAAGTCTTATGGATTTGTAATAGTGGATCACTACTCTAGGTTTACTTAGGTAAAATTCTTAGCACACAAGAATGAGTCCTTTGAAGTGTTTAGAACGTTCTCCACTTGGATTCAAAAGAAATTTGGATGTGAAATTTCAACTATCCATAGTGATCATGGTGGAGAATTTGAGAATGATAAGTTTGAATTATTTTGTCAAGAGATAGGAATAGAACATAACTTCTCTGCCCCTAGGACCCCTTAGTAAAATGGAATAGCCAAAAAAAGAATAGAACCTTGGTTGAAGCTGCTAGGGCAATGTTAGCTGAATACACTCTTCCTAAATACTTTTGAGCAGAAGTAGAGAATGCCACTTGTTATATTTTAAATGGGATGAATGTTAGACTAAAACTTAATAAGATACCCTATGCGCTGCTTAAGGGTAGGACTCCTAATCTTTCTCACCTATATATTTTGGTTGCAAATGCTTCATCTTAATCAATAGTAAGTCACCCTTAGGAAAATTTGATTTTAAATCTGATGAAGGCGTCTTCTTAAGCTATTCATCCATAGGTATAGCCTATAGAATCTTTAATAAGAGGACCCTTGTAGTAGAGAGTCTACCCATATTATATTTGATGAGTCGGATAAGATATCTGAACCTAATCCTGAAGAAGAAGAAGTTGAAGTCACTCAAGGGGTAGAAACCATTGCCATAGAGAATAGAGTAGAACCTCAGAGCGTTTGCCTAGAGATTGGAAATATTTTTTTAGTCATCCTAGAGAATTGATCCTAGGAGACCCATCAGAAGGTGTGAAAACTAGGCATGGACTTAGGAAGGAAGTTAGTCATTCTATATTTATTTTGATGATTGAACCCACGAACATCATTCCTTAGCCAATCTAAGTACATCAAGGATATTCTATAACTGTATGAAATGGACAATGCTAAGGCCATGAATACTCCCATGAGTTCTAACATTCAATTAGATAAATATCCAAATGGAAAGTCAGTAGACCAGAATAAGTATAGGGGAATAATTGGATCACTTCTTTATTTAACTGCCAGCAGATTGGATATAATGTTTAGTGTATATGTCTGTGCTCAATTTTAGGCTGACCCAAAAGAATCCCACATGAGTGCTGTAAAATGAATCCTTGGATATTTAATAGGGACCCCAAACTTAGGAATTTAGTATCCTAGACACAATGCCACATTTGAAATCTTAGGATATTCAGATTCTAATTTTGCATTGTATAGGGTAGATAAAAAAATATAAATAATAAAACTAATTTACCAAAACAAACTCCAGCCCACAGTAAACCTCATAACCAGCATAAACCAGGAAACACCAAAAAGGAGTCTTTAACTATATATAATAAACCAGTAAACCTCATAACCAACAAAAACCATGAAACTATATATATATGGCGTGGGGATTTAATTAACTATATAAAATAAAATTAAAATATGGAGTCAAACTAAAAGTCATTGAAAATGAATGGATAAAAATTATATTGAGCTACATCAAAAAGGAGTAATGCTTAAGAAAGAGAGCAAATTATAACAAAAATAACAGCTAATAACAAAATGTTGGCCTCAAAATGTGTAAGAGAACACACTTTTGCCCTCAAAATGTGCATGAGAACACACTTTTACCCTAAGCAGCAAAATCCAGTCATAGAAGATATTCCCCTAGTTACTGAAACAACTGTTCAACGGGAAGGACCTAGCAGTCGAGATGACAACCTAAAGAGAAGAAAACTGGAGACAAGATAGATTAATCATAGCCCGTACTTGCCTAAAATTTCTCCGGTAGACGCTTCAGGAGATCCCAGAAATGAATAGGAAACAAAAAAGGTAACAGTAAAATAGTGATGAGATCCATCTAGATATGAGCCAAATGACCAAGAGAAATGACAAGTTCAAAACATTGTATTACAAGGTTATACAATGTTAACTTATCATCTTTATATTCCTTGCTAGATGTATTAACTTTTTTCACTCCTTGTAATTAGTTCCTTCCGAACCTACAGATAGAAAGGTTTGATCGGTTTGTTTGTTAAAATCTAAGTTTAAGAAAGTAAAACTAAAACTCTAATTCTTGTTTTCATCCTTTAATGCATTGGAGCTGGTGGTGGCTTTATTAAACATAATTGTGGCTAGTATATTATTGCTTATACATTTTTTATTAAGTTAAAAGTTTTTCAGACTGAACTAAAATAACTTTTATTCGATATCGAGCTTTGCATCACAATGTATTTTTGATTTTGGATTGAACTTCAACATTAGTCTTAATTAATATTATATTTTCTAATAAACTTATTGTTTATGATTACTTTTATGATTTCAAGAAACTTTGGGCTTCTCAATTTTTTATTATATTTAAAAATAGTTATATTTATAGGAATGAAATAAGCTTGAGGATTGGCTTCACCATTTTAGGTTTAAGTCTTCTTATTTCAACTTGTTTTTTGCTTAAGATAGGTTTTTGAACTTTTTGGTTACATCATGATAAGCTTATTGGAACGTTCCAAACTTCTATTTTTCTAAATATATATTTGATTAGTTTGTTTGTTGATTTTTATCTTTAACTATTGTTAATATGTGTTGTTATAAAACTTTAAGGATATTGGCTTATTATACTACCAGAAAATCAGCAAATTACAGCGGACTTTGCGATGAAATTTTTTTCTCTGAAATTACGATGATTTTGTGATGGAAGTTTCCATCGTATTATTTGTGATAGATTTGCAATGAATTTGCGGAGAAAAATCTGCCACAAATGTGTAGTGGATTCTCCGCTGCCAATCCAATGTAGAAAACCCTATCTAAGCCAGCTAACTAGCCATTTCTCTCATTCGCTAGTTTTGTTTTGGCACTGCGCCAGTGACATTTCTCTACTCCTTCGATGACGTTCCCTTGGTATTTCCTCCTTCGACCACATTCCTTCCTCCCACATTCAAAGTTACACTTCCTTGGCGGTCTTCATCTTCGTAACTGTCATCTCCCCTCTCACCACGAGTTGCTCACCTCCTTCGACGATGTTACTTCATGTTGCCTCCTTCAATGATGTTCCTTCTTGTCACATTCAAAGTTTCTCTCTATTCTTCTTCCCATTTTTTGACACTTCCTCATCGTTGTCTAACCTCTGACCGTGAACTTGCTCGGTTCCTTCCATGATATTCCTCCCATCAGATTCGATTGGAGATTGCTCGTTGAGAAGGTACCCATCATTCTTCCTAAATTATCCTGAGTCTATTGTTCATAGTGATGGTGTAATAGATGAAGATATGATTAGTAGATATCATGTTGGATGGTTAAAATCGGGGAACGCATCAGGCTTATTGTGTGATAGATAAGTTCCCCTCAAACATAAGGAAAAATTCTAAAAAATGTTGGTAAGACATGCAATGCTTTATGGTGTAGAATGTTGGCCATTAAAAGAGAAGCATAATATTAAGTATCACAAAGATGAGGATGCTTAGGTGGATGAGTAGCTTTACTCTTAGAGTTTATTATTCAAGGTGATGGTTAATGGATGAAGATATTAATAGCAAAATTCATGTTGGATGGTTGAAATACAGGAATGCATCGGGCATATTGTGTTATTTATAAGTTCCCCTCAAACATAAGGGAAAATTTAAAAATGGTGGTGAGACTTATAATTCTTTATGGTGTAGAATGTTGGCCATTAAAAGAGAAGCATAATATTAAGTTAAAAGTTGCAGAGATAAGGAGGCATAGGTAGATGAGTGGCATTACTCTTAGAGTTTATTGTTCATGATGATGGTATAATGGATAGAGATATTATTAGGAAAATTTGTATTGGATGGTTGAAATGGAGGAATGTATCTGGCATATTGTGTGATAGATAAGTTCCCACAAACTTCAGGAAAAAATTCTAAAAAATGGTGGTGAGACCTGTAATGCTTTATGGTGCAGAATGTTGTCCATTAAAAGAGAAACATAATATTAAGTTAAGTGTTGCAAAGATGAAGATTCTTAGGTGTATAAGTGGATTTACTCTTAGAGATAGGATACGAAATGAGCATATACATGAAAAGGTTGGAGTAGCTCTAGTGGTAGATAAGATTATAGAGAGTCACCTTAGATGGTTTGGTCACATAAAATGACAACCCTCCGATGACTCAATTGGGAAACTAAATGTATTCATATGTTGTACTAATTCACACACACTCTTCTATTTTTGAATGTACAATGAGTACGTGATGGAGGCACACAACCATCCATGCAAAATCCTAAAATTATCACTATTACACCTATTATTTAATTCTTTTTAAATTGATACAAATCTCATTGTTTGGTTATGAGAATTTATAGTCCAAGTGTGTTAAGAATATTCAAAATATAGAAGTTGGATGTATAACTAAATGTTTCCTAGATGCAAGACATTAACAAATGAATTTCTAAATGAAATGAATTATTTTATTCAGTCAGGTTGTCAATTACCTTTATTTATATAAGAAGGTAGGTTTCATTATCAATATTCAAACACAAAAATAAGTTTGATGTTTCTAGTGGGGGTAATATGAACCAATTAGTTTATATTAGTGTATTTGTTAACTAATTAGCTCATTCTTCCTAAGATGATGTTTAAAATTTATCTTTCAAAGAGTGGATGATATGTGACATAATTTGAGCTCTGCCTAAAGTTAGTTTTTAACCTGATGTAATATGTTATGGTTATTTTGACTAAATTTTATAATTGTCCCTTTTGCTGGACAAGTTGAGACCTACCTGCCAAGAAATTTGATGTAACCAAGCTTGATGTCAGGTTTGTCCAATTTTTGTCGCCTCCTATTGATGCAAAACTCTTTGCATTCATGATGATGTGCTCTAAAGGTTTTGGAACCATGTAAAATCATCGTTGATTAAGTGGTTCATGGCTGGTAGACTTCCCCTTCAAACTATTCAATCAATTTTTTAAGTTACATAATTTTGTAAGAGTAATAAATATCATTATGTGGGCTTTGAAAATTTTGGAGACACAGCCTCTCCGCCCCTTTCTCTTTTTCTTTTTGTTGACAATGAGGTGTTTTAGCACTTAAGTTCTAAGGCTATTTTTTAGAAGGCAGACTGGGTTTTGAATTAAACATTACCCAGAGATTTCACCCTCATTTTGTGAGGACTTTATGATATGAGTTCAGGTTTTCTAACAATATAAGCTCCTATAGTTAATTACCCCTCCCGGTACTGAGAGAGAACTTTCGATTAAAGCTAATAATTAAAGAGATCGCATAGGTCACATTGGTCGCAAATCTAGTGTATATTAGCAACAGTTTTAGGGTTTAAATTTGGGATATGAATTTTTGGAGTTTGAGACTTAAAGTTTATTACCATAACTTAAAATAGGTGATGTGGGAAATAAAGAAGAACCTGATCAAGATCCCATTATCCGTCGTCGCAGGCCATTACAATCTCTGGTCTACAAGGTAGTCTACCCAACCTGACAGAAGGAAACTTATCGACAGCCATGGGTAGTTTCATCAAAGGTACCTTCAAGAACTAGGGAGGTGTTTACATAAGGAGATAGATCTAATTCTACCTTAGCTGACAGAGGGCTTTATGCCTATCGAATATACCCTTTAATTCATTATTCAAGGGTTTGAAGCCGTTAGGGAACAGATGAGCTTTGGTCGTATTGGTAATATAATGGTGTCATTTTAAAGCAAAACCACCCGATTAGATGGCACTTGCCACATTCCTACTGTCAAGAGTATTTGAGGATGAATCTGAATGTTATACTTGATCGAACATTTGATCTTTGTGAGTTGAAGTTAATTTCAAATTTATCACCCCCGATAAATAATTATGGGAGGTGAATAATTTTTAGTTTTAAAATTTTAAGTGATATGTTTCATTTTAAAAATCTAGCCTATTATTAGTTTTGAGATTTAAGCCATCGAGTTAATATTTACATTCAACATGGCCATCAATAGGGTGACGCCAAGTGACGCTAAAGTCTCTATATTATTGGAGAAATTTGGGAGGCATTTTGCAATTCAAGTCATCTTAACTCCACTCCGTTCAAAGATGAGGATGAGACTTGGATATTTGAACCGCACAAGAATTTTTGAACCATTGGATTTAAGAATCAAATGTGACAATCAAAGCACATACGGGTAGTATTTATTGCTTACATTCTTCCTTATCATCATTTTTATGGTCTTCTTAATGTTTATTACAGGTTGCATTTTGTGTAGTTCTAAGTAATGTATTCACATGACGTTGACTACCTGATGTAATAAATCAAATCACTACGTTATCTAATCAGATTAATTCATTATTTTACTTGCCTTATATGTTGGCATAATCCCTTCTAATATTTCAAAGCCAGCTTAATTAAGCATTTAAGTTTGGAAAATTTGAAAGTTTGGTGTGTGCCAAGAGGGGGGGGGGGTGAATTAATATTTTAAAAATTAAATCCTACCAATAGTTTTAATTTTTTTGTGGATTTTTCTTTTTCACCCTTTTTTTAATTTTAAATTAGAAAACTAAACTAATCAAGTGCGAAAGCAAAAGACACGTTCACAATTATGTTGATGGTGAGGCAATTTCAAATATCATAGTACACAGTTAAAATTAAAGTATTCACCAAGTAGTTAACATAGTAAATAAATGCATATAAAATTAAAGTGCAGAAAGTATGAAAAAAGTATATCAGAAATAATTATAGTGATTCGGTCACTTGACATACGTCCACTCCCCGGAGTCCGCCACTCTGAGTATTGCACTACTAAAAGTTGACTCTCCTTCTGCTCCCACAGTAAGGTGGAGAAGCATTTTCAAGACACACTTTTCTTTTCCCCAGTGTGGAGGAATACCAGACGCTATGTCACCCTCCTGGTGATGGCAGCGGACCTTCTCCTTTCTCTCCCTCTTAGAGATGGTAGAGTACCTTGAGGACGTTGAACTTGAAGCCTCTCTTCTTAGAGAACTTTTACAAGACTCACCAAGGCCACAGGAGGAGCAAGCGTGCAGCTAGCTCGGAGCAACCGTGTGATCCCCTCACACTTCTTCTCCCTCACGCTCAAGCTCACCTTCTCCTTCCTTTCACAAATCTTGGATCTCTCCAAAAGCTCCCTCTCAAGAGTTCCTTCCTCTGTTAACCATGGCCTCAACTTCTTAGTTTTGAATAATAAAAACTCCTTTTTAAATTAGGCTACAGAAAATCCTAAAAATTCTAATTTGATGATTCTATTCATACAGTACAATCAGTTCAAAAATAGTTTCGTCCAGTATGAATGCAAACAAACAGTTCACAAATTTTATGAATATCATACAGTACGATCCATAGATCATCCTGGATGATCATTTTATTTTCAACTGTTCGTACGAGACGATCTATGGGAAGAACAAAACTCATTTATGTTCTTTGTCCCGCACTATACCATTCATA
The DNA here is from genome assembly GCA_019925795.1 of Dendrobium chrysotoxum. Classification (NCBI taxonomy): domain Eukaryota; kingdom Viridiplantae; phylum Streptophyta; class Magnoliopsida; order Asparagales; family Orchidaceae; genus Dendrobium; species Dendrobium chrysotoxum. The sequence continues at coordinate 14,492,853 of CM034300.1, read as the reverse complement.
CAATAAGATTAGTTCATTTCAGATCATCATTCTGTACATTATAAATATCTTCCAGGATGATCAGTACAAAAAATCATGATTTCATCTGGTATGATATATGGGACGACCCAAAATTATCTCTATTTATCGTACAGTACGATTGATATCGTACAGTACGATCAAATGTAATTAAGAAACCATGATTTAATCGCTTAATTATGGCGGATACTTTTGGCAAAATTTCAAATATTCATACAGTACGATTGTAATCGTACAATATGATTAGTTTAAAAAATTAAATTTAAAATCTTACCTAAACTGTCTTGGCGGCTAGGTTTTAGGTTGAAACAAATCATACAGTACAATCACGAACATATAGTATGATTAGTTTATAAAACTAAACATCCAGAATTAGTCGTTAAGTCTGAGTTAATATGACATATGATACAGTACGATTAAAAATCGTACATTATGATTTTGGTTATAAAAATTAAATTTAAGTACAAAAATTTTAACTCTCCCCCTATGTGTGTGCTTAGTCACCCCTTTTGCGTACATACTTTTGTGACATACTCAATAAATAAAAATTAAGAAAATAAAAATACAAATTTTTGCACATCCTAGTCTACCCAGTCTTGAGTCTCCAGCAGTCTTGAGCGGTGTATATCTTACCTGAAATATTAGTGCTCACAGACAAAAATAAATATTTATATTTTTAGGGACGAACACATTAATTAAGTCAATATTATTTGTCATCATTAAAATTAAGTGCTAGGGATCCCGGATTGCAACAATCTACCCTTTTTGATGTGTCAAATAATGTTACCTGAAGATCAAGATAGATATTATTTCTTTCTTAACTCCCCCTCACTTAGATAATGGATTTTATAAGACGAGAGATAAAAAAAAATTTATTAAATTTTATAATTTTATAATTTAAACAAAAGAGGAACATAACAGGATTAACATCATAGCATGAAACATCATACATAGACATCATAGCATCACCTTCTTCCCCTTTTGACAGCAGCAAAAAAGGGAAGAACACTCCACATAAGTAAAAGTAAAATAGTACAAAGGATGTACTATAGAACATAAACAAGCTAAAGTACTTAAAAGTCAGGATCTTGATCCGGTGGTGGTTGTGGTGGAGGTGGCTGAATGTGCTGATGGAGGGACGCGAACTGGTGATCTCTTGAGGCGAAGCGTTCCCCAAACCATCGCATATCATCTTCATGCTGGCGGTGTTGTTGATCAATGTGATAATCCAGTCTAGTTTCCAGGCGATCAAGTGGTTGAATAATGTCATCCTGAGGGTAGGCATGGTAGGAAGGTCCACGTGGTTGTGTGGGTGGTGGTGGAGGTCCTTCTATAGGAGCAGCAACCTCTTCTTCATCAAAATCGGGTCAGCTTGTGTGTGCCCCTGATGGAAAAGAATATGATATGAGATGTCGGTGTAGAAAATAGGAAGATTATCTGGTGGAATAGGATAACTGAGTTAATATTTGGCATCAAGGATGTATCTATGACATGTCCTAAAGCAATATTTTCTTTTTGTCAAGTACTAGGATATCAGATAGCAGACAAGTGATGAATATAGTCGAAGATCATTTGGGTTTCATCAAATTTAATTGCTGACATGATTAAATAGGTGACTACGGATAGCAACGGGGTAATGTGTATACAATCTCCAGCTTTAGGTATAATGGATGTCCGAAGAATGTGCTGGATAGCGCTGGCATTCTGATTGAGACTTTGGACAAGAGATAAGGTGTTGATTAGATGGTACATTCCTAAGGAGCATGTTGACTGAGGTCCAATCAAAGTTATTTGTGAGTAGAGATTGGAGACGAGGTCCTTCAGTGGAGGGGCCAATGTGTTCAGCTATGTTGTCTTTAGTGATAATGACATTACGTTTGCATACATAAGAAGTCAATGTTGTGCATTCTAAGTCGATTTTAAGATTGGCTAAGAATTCGTAGAGGAGTTCAGAATGAAACAGAAAAGCCAGGGTAAGAAGAAATTGGAGAGTTGTGGAGGCAAAGAGATTCATAACCTCAAAGTTAATAGCAGTTTAATTAAGCATGCGGGAAGGAGTGATCTTTGCCTCTTTGAATTTGTTGTAAGCTTTTTCATCAGCGACAGAGAAAAAGTGGTCGTCAAATTACTGGGAGGAGGAGGAGCTCCCCTCGATCAGTCTTCCTCGTTTACTTCCACCAACCATAGAACAGGAATCTTAAAGGGATCAGGGATTTGGAAGAGGTGTGAGTGAAATGAGCCAAAGAATCTCTCTAATTTATAAACTTTATGGCTGATCGTACAGTATGATATTGGTTTATAGTGTACGATCAAGGGATTTAATTTTTCTAGATGACTTATCGAAAAAAGTGGTCAAATCATATAGTACAATTAGGATCGTACTGGACGATCTAGAGAGAGAGGTCGTTCGTCCTAAGGAGTCGTCTGAACGACTTTTGATAAAAGTGATCGTTGATCGAATTAAAGGCTGTGATTTGTATATCAGAATGGATGATACAGTATGATTTGGAATCGTACAGTACGATATGTATAGAAATATAGAGTTTTGGTGTCACAAAAATGAGTGTGAGAAGATAAGGAATTCCCTATTTTTTAATTTTTTTTGTTTATTACAAAAACAACCCACATGGAAGCACAAAATACATGATTTTTTTTAATTAAGCATGAATGTCTATGACACTTAATTTTGTTTTCAAGATGCTAAAGGTGTCATAAGCTAATGGTTTTGTGAATATGTCAGCCAGTTAATCTCTAGTAGCAATATGGTGTAGTTCAATATCGCCCTTGGCTACATGATCTTTTATGAAGTGATGCCTAATGTCTATATGTTTTGTTCATGAGTGCTGAATTAGATTCTTAGATATGCAAATTGCACTAATGTTGTCACACATTATTGGAATGGTTCCTACAGGTAGTCTAAGATCTAAAAGCTATTGTTCTAACCATAAAACTTGAGCAACACATCTTCCAACTACTATATATTCTGCTTCAGCCATTGAAAGAGCTATTGAGTTTTATTTTCTATTGGACCAAGAATCTAAGGATTGTCCTATGAATTGACAGGTACTAGAGGTGCTTTTTCAATATACCCTATACCCAGTAAAATCAGAATATAAATATCCTAAGATTTCAAACGTAGCACTGTGGGATTCTTTTGGGTCAGCTTGAAATTGAGCACAGAGACATACACTAAACATTATATCCAGTCCGCTGGCAGTTAAATAAAGAAGTGATCCAATTATTCCCCTATACTTATTCTAGTCTACTAACTTTTCATTTGGATCATTATCTAATTGAATGTTAGAACATATGGGAGTGTTCATGGCCTTAGCATTGTCCATTTCATACTTTTTTAGAATATCCTTGATGTACTTAGATTGGCTTAGGAATTATGTTTGTGGGTTTAATCATCGAAATAAATGCAGAATGACTAACTTCCTTCCTAAGTCTATGCCCAGTTTTCACACCTTCTGATGGGTCTCCTAGGATCAATTCTCTAGGATGACTTGAAAAATATTTCCAATCTCTAGGCAAATGCTCCTGCGGTTCTACTCTATTCTCTATGGCAATGATTTCTACCCTTAGAGTGACTTCAACTTCTTCTTCTTCAGGATTTGGTTCAGATATCTTATCCGACTCATCAAATACAACATGGATAGACTCTTTTACTACAAGGGTCCTCTTATTAAAGATTCTATAGGCTTTACCTACGGATGAATAGCCTAAGAAGACACCTTCATCTGATTTAGGATCAAACATTCCTAAGGGTGACTTACCATTGATTAAGATGAAGCATTTGCAACCAAAAACATATAGGTGAGAAAGATTAGGAGTCCTACCCTTAAGCAGCTCATAGGGTGTCTTATTATATTTTTGTCTAACATTCACCTTATTTAAAACATAATAAGTGGTATTCACTACTTCTACCTAAAAGTATATATGAAGAGTGTATTCAGCTAACATTGCCCTAGCAGTTTCAACCAAGGTTCTATTCTTTCTTTCAGCTATTCCATTTTGCTGAGGGGTCCTAAGGGCAGAAAAGTTATGTTCTATTCCTATCTCTTGACAATATAATTCAAACTTATCATTCTCAAATTCTCCACCATGTTCACTATGGATAGTTAAAATTTCACATCCTAATTTCTTTTGAATTCAAGTGGAGAACGTTCTAAACACTTCAAAGGAATCATTCTTGTGTGCTAAGAATTTTATCCAGCTAAACCTAGAGTAGTCATCCACTATTACAAATCTATAAGACTTCCCTCCTAGGCTAGCTGTACTAACAGGTCCAAATAGGTCCATGTGAAGAATTTTTAGTGGTCTAGTAGTGTTGATATCCTTGATTGAGTGAAATGATGATTTTATTTATTTTCCTAGTTGGCAAGCATCACATAGGTGGTCCTTAGTGAAGTCTAACTTAGGTATGCCTTTAACTAAGTCTTTCTGAGTAATATTACTAAGTGTTTTCATGCTAGCATGGCATAGTCTCCTATGCCTTAGCCAAGAGTCATCAACTAATATTTTCAAACATAGAGGATTTAAGTTTTCAATGCAATTAGGGTCTAGCATTTAAACATTTTTTATCCATTTTCCTTCTAACACAAGTTTATTATCTAAGCTAATAATATATTTATTAGAAAGAAACTTTATATCAAAACTCTTGTCACACATTTGACTAATACTTAAAAGATTATGCTTTAAACCATCAACTAACAAAACCTTTTTAATTAGAAAATTTTTAGAATTTCTAATGATACCTGAGTCCACCACTTTCCTGGTGGTGTTGTCTCCTAAAGTCACCTTGCCTCCTGACCTGGCCTCTAGTGTCGTGAACTGCTTCACGTCTCCAGTCATATATCTTGAGCAGCCACTGTCCAAGTCCCACATGCTCTCACTAGGTCTTTTGTGAGAGCAATCCTACAATGTCAATCAAAGATTAGTTTTAGAAACCCAAGTGAGTTTGGGTTCCTCCTTATTCTTGAATGAATACGATGAATGCATGTTATACTGTGATCAATATAGCTTAGGTCTCCACACTAGATGTGTCCTATTGTGAATTGTGCAAGTGCGGGCTTTGTGACCTAGCATGCCATAAGAATAACACCTAACACCGGGAAATGGGTTCACTGATCTACAGGGCTGATAGTGTCTCCTCCTAGGTATGGATGGTACATGCTTTGATGATTTTGAATGAGATTCTTCCAGTGATGGCGGTTTATAAAATTGAGCAAATGTAGAAGGTGTTTCATTATTCTCAAGTGCATGAATTTGTACCCTTAGAAATTTTTTTTCTTTTTTAAGACTTGCAATTTTGAATTTCAATGCATGCTCACTACTATCTAGCTCTGATGCAAGTTATTCTAATTCTTTAAATATATTTTCTAGTTCAATATGTTATGACTTCAAGGAATCATGTGTAGTAGTTAATTCAACATGCTTCTTATTTAATGCATCAAATTCATCAAGCAGGGACATGTGATCTCTATCCAAGTTAGAATATTCCTTAGCTAAACTAGCATGCTCATTTTGCAAAGTATTAAAATAAGTGTTAAGACTAGCAAGCATTTTCTTCAATTTTCTATACGAATTATATTTTTTCAGAAATAACTAAAGTTCATCATAAGAAAGTTGACATATCTCATCCTGATCTGATTGATCAAGGTTATCGTTAGTCATAAGACATAAATTTGTTATCTCCTCCTCTGCTTCTTCTTCTGATGATTTGAAGCAGAGTCGACACAAAATGCTTTTTGTTCCTTTGTTTTTCCCTTCTTATACTTTGACTTTTCCTCACCCTTCTCCTTGGTTTGATGAGTCTTTACATTGGGGAAATTAGCTCGGAGATGACTTAATTTCTTGCACTCAAAGCAAACTGTGTTAGAGGCAATTTTTGTATTCTTTCAGCTCTTTGTTCCAGCTATTTTGATGACGCTATTGCTTTCTTTTCAAAAAAAATTGAACTGATAAGTCATCAAGGCTATGTCGTCATCTTCCTCCACTGCAGAATTGTCACTTTCAGAATTGTTCATTTTAAGAGCTACAATTCGCTCCTTCTTCTTTTCACCTGCATCACTTTACCGTTGACTCACTCCTTATTCGTAGGCAATGAGCAACCAATGCAAATTTTCCAAAAATCAAATTATATATTATCAAATAAAGGTGGACAGGTTATCGAATAACCCTTCGCAGTATTATGGTTACCAAACTGTGCCATGGATCGTATATTTTTAGGTTTTCTAAAATACTATTTTGAAACCCCTCTTTGATACCACTAGAAAGTTTGGTGTGTGCCAAGAGAGGGGGGGGGGGGGGGGTGAATTGGTATTTTAAAAATTAAATCTTAACAATATTTCTAATCTTTTTGTGGATTTTTCTTTTTCACACATTTTTTTAATTTTTAATTAGAAAACTAAACTAATCAAGTGCGGAAGTAAATGAAACGTTCAAAATTATGATAATGGTGAGGCAATTTTAAATATGGCAGTACACAATTAAAATTAAAGTTTTTACCAAGCAGTAAGCATAGTAGATAAAGGCATGAAAAATTAAAGTGAGAAAGGTACGAAAAAAGCACAACATAAATTGTTATAGTGGTTCGATCACTTGACCTTTATCCACTCCCCAGAGTCCTCCACTCCGAGTATTGCACTACAAAAAGTTGACTCTCCTTCTGCTCCCACAGTAAGACGGAGAAGCCTTTACAAGACTCACTTTCACCCTCACCGGTGTGGCGAAATACCAGACGCTATGTCACCCTCCTAGTGACGACAGCGGACCTACTCCCTTTTCTCCCTCCTGGAGACGGTATAGTACCTTGAGGATGTTGACCTTGAAGCCTCTCTTCCTAGAGAACCTTCACAAGACTCACTAAAGCCACAGGAGGAGCAAGCATGTAGCTAGCTTGAAGCAACCGTGTGATCCCCTCACACTTCTTCTCCCTCATACTCAAGCTCTCCTTCTCCTTCCTCTCACAAATCCTGGATCTCTCCAAAAGCTCCCTCTCAAGAGTTCCTTCCTCTATCAACCACAGCCTTAACTTCTTAGTTTTGAATAACAAAAACTCCTTTTTAAGTTAGGCTTCAGAAAACACTAAAAATTCCAATTTGATGATTCTATTCATACAGTACGATCCAATATCGTACAGTATGATCAGTTCAAAAATAATTTCATCCACTACAAATGCAAACGAACAGTTCACAAATTTTACGAACATCATACAGTACGATCCATAGATCATCCTGAACGATCATTTTATTTTCAACTGTTCGTACGGGACGATCTATGGGATGAACAAAATTCATCTATGTTCAACATCCCGCACTGTACCATTCGTACAGTATGATTAGTTCATTTCAGATCATCATCCTGTATGACATAAATATCGTCCGAGATTATTAGTATAAAAAATCATAGTTTCGTCTGGTACAATATACTGGACGACCAAAAATCATCTTTGTTCATCATACAATATAATTGATATTGTACAGTACGATAAAATGTAATTAAGAAACCATAATTTAATTGCCTGATTATGTGGGATAATTTTGGCAAGATTTAAATATTTGTACAGTATGATTATAATCGTACAGTACGATTAGTTCAAAAAATCAAATTTAAAATTTTATCTAAATTATCCTGGCGGCTAGGGTTTTCAGGTTGGAACAAATCATACAATATGATCATGATCATACAGTACTATTAGTTTACAAAACTAAACATCCAAAATTAGTCGTTAAGCCTGAGTTTAAATGACATATCGTACAGAACGATTAAAAATCGTACAGAACGATTAAAATCGTACATTACAATTTTTGTTAAAAAATTTAAATTTAAGTAAGTTAAAAAAATTTTAACTCTCCCTCTATGTGTGTGTGTGCTTGGTCACCCCTTTTGCGTACATGCTTTTGTGGTAGACTCGATAAATAAATATTAAAAAAATAAAAATATAAATTTTTGCACATCCTAGTCTACCTAGTCTTGAGTCTCCAGCAGTCTTGAGTGGTGTATATCTTACCTGAAATGTTAGTGCTCATAGACAAAAATAAATATTTTTATTTTCAGGGATGAACATATTAATTCAGTCAATATTATTTGTCATCATCAAAATCAAGTGCTAGGGATCACAGATTGCAATAAAATTATCATTCCTTTTTAGTTTAACAAATTATTTCCATAATTTAGAGTCCTCTTTCATTAGAGTTACCATGCACAAAGTATTTCTCGATAACATTGGAAACAAACTTATACTAGGCCATTAGAGTTACCATGTTGGTCTTCGAATGATCCTTGCTGTTGTACCTATTTGAAAATCCCATCTCCCCTTTTTTATTTCATTTTATTTTATTAAACAGAGAGAGGGAGAGAGTCGGACGGAGGTCTAGTTAGACTCGATAATTGGTGTTCGACCATCTAGGGCAGGGCAGTGGGAGTCAGAAGCAGAGGTCAGGCCGGAGTTCATCTTGGTTTAGAGGAGTCGAACAAGGCCAGTGAGTTAGAGTTTAGGTTGGCGTTTGGTGCAAGAGTCGGGCCAACGAATAGGAGATGGGCTGAGTTTGAGATCATGAAGATCAAAGGCTAGGTCGGTGTCGGCTTCGATGTTAGGTGCTGGCGGCAGTCAGGAGAGGAAGCAGTGTAGCTAAGTTGTAGAGCACGGTAGAGGGTTTGAAGATGGAGTATGGAAATCAGACTGGGCTTTGTGCAGCTTAGCGCTAGAGGTTGAGAAGTAAAGGTGTTTTCCTAAATCAAGTATAACTTTATTTTGTTTAGGCAATATATTAACCCTTTTAGGAAGATTTAGTGTCATGTTCTTTCTTGTTGTCTACTTTTTCATAACTTTTTTGGATGTTTTGTACTCCTTGAGATAAATGAATCAGCTTCAGAAGATTTTATTGGCTTCACTTCATTTGGAATGAAGTATTTTATATCATCATAAAGTTTTACATCATGGACTGCAAAGGGTATAAATCTCCAGAAATTTGGAACTCTTCTCCATCCTTTAGATATTTTATACATTGGTACATGATTGATGGAATAGACCATTCTCATGGAGCCAAGGTCTATCTAAGAGTGCATTGAATGAAGTCTTTGCATCGATAATATGGAATTTGGCTTATGTATAAAGTTCTCTAAATTTAAGGGGAAAAATAAATAACCCTATAATTTTTTGTCCTTTCTCATTATTGATAAGCACCATAAGTTTATCTTGCCCGAGATGTTGAATATTAAGGGATAATGATCTTAGTGTGCGCAAACTCATGAGGTTTATCGATGACCCGGGGTCAATCAGGATTCACTTTATTACGATTCCAAGACTTTTTGTCGAGACATATAGAGGATGATTATATTTCATAGTCCCCAATATGAGATCTTCTTTAGAGAATGTAACAACAGGTTCATTTATGGCATGAATAACTTCACTTAAACAACATTCTGCAAAATATGCTTCATATCTCTCTGGACTTTTAAGAGCCTGTATCAAGATTTCTTGAAGATATTTTGACATTAGAAGAGTTTTTAGAAGCCGAGCATTATTGAGATTTTTCTTAAATAGGAATTGATATTATACTCTATCCCTTTATTTGTATTATATTTCTTCTCATGATCTTTAGGACCACAGTCACCTAATCACGATCTTTCTGACCTTCATCTCCTACCAACTATAATCCCCCAACCTCTTTCACCCTACTGACTATGATTCCTCTAACCTCAGTCACCCAATTATTATTTCTTCGATCGAAGTCACGTAATTATTATCCTTAGACTACCATCACTTAACCTCAATCTCTAGCAGACTATAATCCTCGAACCACCAACACCTTACAACGATCCAAGACCACGTACCATCATCCAACCATAGTCCTTTTAATCTTAGTCGCCCCCCCAACTATGGTCCTTGGACCTCTGTCGATCAATTATTGTACTCAAACCACCATTGTCTAACCATGGTCCTCAAGCCACCACAGCTTAGCCATGATTGTTCTGACCTCCATCGCTCGTCAACTATAATCCTCGGTCCACCGTCCCTACCTATAGTGCTTGGACTAATGTCACCTGACTATCGTCCTTTCGACTTAAGTCACCTCCTGACTATATTCCTAGGACCACCATCGCCAGACTACGACCCTTTCGACCTCTGTAGCCCAGTGAATAAAGATCTATCGACCATAATCACCTAACCACAACCCTCTGACTAATTTCACATAACTATGGTCTCTCTGTCCTCTATTACTCAACTATAGTCCTTCTGACAACTATCAACTGACAATGATCCCTCTGACCACTATCACCTGATTATGGTCACCCGACTATCATTGACCGTTAATGGTGCCTCCGACCTCAGCCATATGACAATAATCCCTATGACCATAGTTGCCCGACTACAGTCCTACCAAACAAACGAATAGACCATTATTCTCGTGAGAACAACTATCATGTCATTGGAATCATCCAACTCAAATCATGCAATATGCTCTATATAATTTATCAACGTTGTGAAAATCGGACCGGACCTGCTGGTTCAACCTGTTGAACCGGGAACCGGTCGGGCGGCCGGTTCGGTTCTGCTATTAGAGTCGGCCTGCAGTCGAACCGATAAAAAACGGTTTAAATGGCGGTTGAACCATCAACCCGCCGGACTGGGATCGTTTGATCGAACCGGCCGTTTCATTTCAAGTTGCTGATCGCTAATCCTACAGCATATAGTGACCAGAAACTATGGATTAGTGCGAATAAGAATGTCGAATGCCCTAAATACCGCTAGTTCTACTTCTACAACGTAAACCCTACAGAGACGGGAGACGAACGAGCAAACTGCGACTGATTGGGACTTGGGAGAAGGGAGAGACAAACGACAAGGGAGAGGCGAATGACGGGGAGAGGCGGGCGAACGACGCCTTCTTTCGTTTTATACTTCTATCTATATTTCCCTGGTATCATAGTCTTCTCCTACTCTTTCCATTTTGTTTTTATTGAAGAAAGTTTGGATTCTGTCTTGAAGAAAGCATTGCAACTCCTCCCTCAACTCCATATATATGTGCACGGTTTGGAAGCCAACAGGAAGAAAATAATTGTAGAGAAGATAGCTCACACAGCTGGCTATTCTTCACAGATTTTCATAGGAAGAAAATAACTGTAGATTTTCATAGGATTATCAGGTCATAAACAAGTAAACAACATCGACACCTTGCTATTCTTCCCAAACTACACACCAAAATTGTAGAGACGATAGCTCACAGTTCTAAATTTCTAATGATATGCTTTGGGACATTATGTTTAAACTTTGAAGTTTGACTTGATATGAAATTATGAACATTTTGTTTCTTCTACAAATACATGTCCATTGTTTTATTTGTGTTTCCAATTCGCACAAATCTTGTTTGATACCAAAAGCAATGAATTTGTTTATGTTTTATTGACTTATTTGATGTGACATTTATATTATGTGTTATTTTTTTATATTTTATAAACTTAATTGATGTCATGTTTATGTTATTTGATTAATTTGATATGAAAATATAATGTAGAATGAAGGTACTAGAGTAAAATTTAACATTTATTTTATATCTTTTAATAATATTGTTATTTATTACGTCATCCGGTTCGATCCCGTCGAACCGTGAACCTCTCCTTTTTCCGGTTTGTTGTCTGGTCCGATTTTTAAAACCTTGTAATTTATATTTTCTATATTGAGTCAATGCCTTCCTCTGAGAATGGGCATCATATGTAAACAACTACAAACCAAAGTGGAATCATTTCAACGAGGACATGCTCTCTGGTTTTTCCCTTTTTGGATTCGACATAAAAATTTGATGTCTTTTTATGATTCTTGCACCCGTCACTCCTGTGTGTGAGTGCAAGATTTTTGTATAAAGCTGCGACTTTAAAATTCATCTCTCTCTACCATCATAAATGTTCTGGCACACAAGAAGACTCAAATTATGTGACTAAATATATGAAAATAATCTCTACATAAATTCAAAATTTTATGTCCATTTAAGGTTTCTCCTTTAATTTTTATCAAGCCTACAAATAAACAATTATATACTTTCCAAATAATAAAAAATTATATCGAAACTTATCAGGCAAGTTAATGAATATATCTAGAAAGTTTTCTCGTGTCTATAAATTAGCCGGAGCACTGTCAAGCATAATGAATATATCTAGAAAGTTTTCTCGTGTCTATAAATTCCAAAACTCCCAACCAACAAATCAAGTTGAGTTGCGTTGTTAACAATCAAACTGGTGTCAAGTCTAATGCAAATATTTCAATTCAAGAGTCTTTAGGGATGAAAATGAATTGAGGCCAACTAAGGTATCTGATCATATTTAAGTTAGTTTATTATTAACTTGTTTGAACACAATTCAAGCTTTTCTCTTTGTGTTCAAGCCTGATTTGTTTAAAATGATATATGATCAAGTTTGGTTTGTGTTCGGCTCATGCTCATCGAACTTTGATCATGCCTTATCGAGCTATTAATGGGCTTTACTTTCAAAATGGTCATTAGCTTAACAAATGAGTCAAGCCTACAAGTAAACAATTATATATTTTCAGATAATAAAAAATTATATCGAGACTTATCAAGCATGTTAATAATATATCTAGCAAGTTTTCTCGTGTCTATAAATGAGCTAGCCTATCAAGCACTTTCAAGCATAAAAAGGAGTAGCTTGTTGATCTCAAAAACTGATAATTTTGATGGATGAGCTTTGAAATGAACATTTTGAACAAATAATCCAGTGAACTTGAACAAGTTCCTCTTATTAATAGATGCTGCAATATTAAATTAGTTTTATTATTTATGTTTTTGAGAAATCTGTAAGAATATATGTGAATGATGTTTTGGTTTTGAGACCGTTTCAATTGTTTAAAATTAAAATTGCACATATGAAAGTAAATAAGTTCTAGTAACTGATAAAAACATCAATATAAGTACATTAAATATCTAGTTTTTTATAATTACTTTTATTTATTTTATAACTACAAATAAATTTTAAAAAATTAATATAAAACATAAATTTCTTAAATAATATTAGGTGTAGTTATATATGAATTATTTAGTGATGGATTAAACAAAATGAACATAAGAGCATAATTTCATAATTTAATTTTTATAACATTACTTTTCTTAAAGAAAAAGTTGAAAATCGTAATAAATTAAATAAAATTTATTTATTGCTAAAGTATTAGTAACTGAAATATAAGTACATTAAATATCTAAGTTTTATCAGGAACCTTTTTTTGGACTATTTATATCCTGATTATCACTTAAAAAATAAATTTATTTATATAGCTACCATGCAAATATTTTAACTATTTATTTATTTATTTATTTTTTTGGCTAAAACCCCCCGTCGGACTTTCGTGTTAATTTAACAAAAGGATACAAGGAGCAAATATTTTAACTAAATATTGTTGTGTAACCTTAAGAATGTCAAAAGAACATACGTGTGACTTTCTGCTGAAGGAAATTTTCGTCTTCTAATTTAAAATTGTATACAAATTTTTGTTTGACGTGGGAATTTATTTGTTTTTTTTTTTTTTTTGAAAGAACATATGAAGATAAGATTACGTGTAATGTCATGTTTCATTATGTATAATGATGGTTATTTTAATATTACAGAGGATTTCATCCTTTCATACAACGGTGGAAGAACCAATCCATAGAAATAAATGCTAATCTTACACTTGAACAGTTAAATGTAATAATTCTTCGAGCATTGTGTCGTGGTAGTGAAACATGTAGGGTTGACCTTCTATGCTGTCTTCCGAGGTTACACAACAATTCAAGTCATAGACGGTGAGATTTGTGAGTTCATACTTAATGAAACTCAAAGGCTTATTTTGATTATTTATATTTAAATTGAGCAACTACGAAGACATGATATAAATAACATTAAAAATTAATTTACATTAATAAAATAAAAATAAGTGTAATTTAAATATTTTATAATAAAAGTAAATGTATAAATAATATTATGATTTCATTGAATAATGGTTTATTAATTTCTAAAATAATCTTAATATCGTTAAATAACGGTTTATACGAAAAATGAAAAAATAAAAATAAAAAGGTTTGAATGCGGAAAATCGAAATCCGCATTCAATAGAATGTGAAAAATGATTTCCTGCACATTGTTGAATGCGGAAAATCATTTTTAATGAATGCAGGAAATCATTTTTCGCATACTATTGAATGCTAAATTCGGTTTTCCACATATCTCGAATGTGCAATTTGGTTCTCCGTATTTATTCCTTTTTAAAATATTTTGCACATGTGCTTCTTACACTTAATTTCATTTAAAACATGATCCTTTTTTTAAATTGACTAATCATATTCAATAAAATTTGGACTAATTAATATTGTGATTTTCATAATCAACAATTAAAAAAAAAGTCTTTATCATAATCATTAGTGCAACAAGGAAGCACTTCATCTGAATCATCATATAACTTCACAACTATGAGCATTCCTATACAATATTTTTTTTATTAATTCTTTCAATAGCCTGTAGTTTTTAAGTAAACCTTAAAATCTCTGCCAATAAATCGAGAAGGTAAACCTTAAAAAAATAATAATAATAGAAATAACAACAACAAATTCATATTAAAATCTCGGCCAAGAAATCAGAAAATCAAATTGAGTTAAAAAAAATTGAAATTAGAAGAGATCAGTTTACAACCAAATTAAAATTACCTGACAGTTCAAAACTATATGATAAGCCTGTAGTTTTTAAGTACAAGCAAAAGTCTTAGGCTTCATTTAGGACGGTTTTCTTACAGCTTCTTAAAGCAGCTTTCTAGTACAAATATTTAAATTTTTTATACTAGAAGGATGTTTTAAAAAGTAGTAAGAAAATTGTCCCAAACAAAACCTTAATTAGTAGTGAGATTCAACAGTCCTAAGAGCCAAAGAAAAAACAGGCACTTGGTGTTGCTTTTGGACTGTAAACATTTCAATGGGTAACGTTCACCTCAGAGAGCGCCACTTCGCTCTTCGCTTCATTCGACTGCCGCTTTGTTGATTTACTGTAAATTGCGTGCAGCAGCAATTGAGCTATAGCAAACAACAGCCCAATTGCATTTGGAATCTGAAACATAAATTTAAGAATCAGGAGATAGTTAAACGGTATTGAAGATTTATCATCAATATAAATCTTTGTTATTTTTTCTTATGATAAACCTAATTCCTTTAACAAGTTTCAATGTTAAATTGCATGACAAATACATGTGGTGGAGGCCATTTACTGTACTTTATAAATAGAAATGGTAAAAATTAGAAAAGCTTTTAGGTCTAGGATAAATGAGCCAAAATTACGCTTAATTTTTAAGAATTAATTCCGTGTAAATAAACATTAAAATTTAAGTGAATAAAACATTATTATTGCTAAATTTATCAAATCAGATGCCAAAAATCACTCATGTCCAATTAGTCGAATAGCTAGATTCAATCTGTATTTTTAATATATTTGAAGGGACTTTGAGCTAATTTAATCTCAAATTCATATATATACCCATTACCCATATATGGTAGATCGACCTCAAACCCAGAAATTGCAATGAAAGCTCCCAACTACTGTCATAAGATGGATGGACTACATTATTTTCAAAATTTTGTTAGCATTTAAATTAACTAATTTTAACGTGTGAAACATTCATGTCTCCTAGACCTGAAAATGATTGGCTCATCAAATATTAGCTCGGGTTATCCAATCTACCATGCATATATGCAAATAAAACAATTCAGAGTGAATCTGATACAATCCATGGACCACAACAATGAGGCTGAGGTTGGCTACATTAATCCTTTTTCTTTATTGTGTCTTATTAAGAGTTCAATTCTCATTTAAATCTAATTCGACTATTTATTTATGTCGACATGAGGTATCCAATCTAACAAGCATTTCACATTAATATTCGTGCAAATAATACAATTCAGAGCAGATCTGATACAATCCATGGACCACATTACATCAGGTCTATCCCACTACGTTGAGGTCGGCTACATGAATCTTTTTCCTTCATTGTGTCTTATTAAGAATCAAATTTTCATTTAAATCTAATTAAAATATAATTTCTAATACTTTCCAATGAAATTTTTTTTTGTCTACCTTTACTTTCTTAAAGAAGGTTAGATCTATTTAATCTACTCTCCTTATTGGGTCATTGAAAGACCAACATTTTATGTGACCATGACTCTCTTTAATCTTATTTGTCACAGGAGCTACATTTTCATGTATACAATCATAGAGAAAAAAATAAAAACTAAAAAATGGAAGTTGGCTCATGCAATTACCGTGAGGTTCACATCAAGATGGATTAGTGAGTAAGTAGTCCAACAAAGCCCATTAAAGAAGTAAGTAATCGAGAGATATAGAGGTATGTACTCCGTACTCCTTGTTCTTATCACCCTTTTCTGAAACAGATGGAAAACTTGAAGCATGTCACTTATGCATGAAAACTTTAATGAGAGTCATCAAAAGTCAGGAATTTTTTAATGGAACATAAATATATTATTTAAAAATATCAATAATATTTTTAATAGGAATTCACATTTAATATATTTATTGATTGTATAAAATGAATAGTTCTTCTTTCTAACTTACCATAATAGACAAAGGCGAGGCATACATCATGATGCAGAAAATGATACATAGAACACCGATAATGAGCGTTCGCCGCTCATGGGATTTGAAAATGGAAAGGACGATACCAGCGACGACGGTGATGAAGGCGATGTCTGCAAAGAGAAGTAGAAGGGCTTTGATCCGTCTCGACCCGTCCGAGTACAGGAGATAGATAAAGATATAGAGAAGCTCTATCACAGTGCCGGCTCCATTAATGGTTACTATGAGCGTACTATTTGGCTTCACGAAGGGCATCCCATATAATACCCAAAGCATACAGTTAAATAGTGTTGCAACGTAAGGGACTACAGAGAAATGCTCGACAGATTTGTTCTTACATATTCGATAAAATGTTGGCCTGGAAAGTATGAGACATATCTTTACATTGCATAAATGCATCATTATCTGTGAAAATATTATGAAATCTATCGTACTGTTTAAAATGGAGAAAAAAAACTTAAGAGTGGCTTGATTCATTGATATATGCAGTCATCAAATCCATCACAAATTAGGAGAATTAGTACTGAGTGTTCTAGTGTTAATATTGTTAAGATCGAAATGTTAAAAAATAATAGAAATAATATGGGACTGGTTTAATATTATTGTATGCAAAGATATATATCAATATTTTTAAGACTGCAATTATTTATACATAAAAAAAAACTTTTTTTCTAATAATGCCAACAAAATTATATAAAAATATGAGATTTTCCCATAAAATTATATTTTATAACTTCACAATGATAACAAACCAAACTTCCGCTCATTATCTTGCATGATTGTTAAAATGGTTTTATAATTTTTTTTAAACATTTTAAGATAATAATAAACATGGGTAAATAAAAATTAAAATTTGGATGATAAAAACATTCTAAAAAGTTCATCTTGGCCTCTGTATTATAAAATATTCAAAGCAGTAATCTAACCGGATCAAGATTTTAATGAGAGAATATGTGTCTTATTTATTTTTGTGCTAAGAGTTTTTTTGGGACAGCTTTTGATGCCTATTTTTTTTATTTAAAATAAAATTTGTATTAATAACATGTTGTAGAACGCAATAAAAAAATTGTTCTAGGTGAAACATAAATGAAACATCATAAATATTCAGTATATGAAAGCTTACAAAGGAGATAAGAAGAGAACCAAAGAGATGGCATTGCCGATGATCCCAATGGTGGTGCGTATCTGGTCAGCCGAAACCATTATAGTAGGAGGATATGGGAATGCGATTTCTATATGGATGGAAAAGAGATTTAGTTGTATTGTATGGAGGGTGAAAATACAGAGGATATATATAATAACTTGAGGACGGAGAAGAGTAAGGAGGGTGGATTTATATAATTAATGTGGTGGAACTTTTCCTTGGCTATCATACCTCTCCCTATCTGTCCCCTCAATCTTTGTGGATTTAGAAGGCGTTGGTCCAGAGAGATTGAAGAGAAAGTGTTCGGTTGGGAGAAATGTGAGGAATGGAATGATTAATTACCAACCACGTAAGTTTCTTTGGATGTACTTTGGAAAGAATTGTTTCATGTCTTCGTATGTTCTTAAGATTGTTAGCATATCGGAAAATTATTATACGATAATGCTATTTAACAATTAACGGTCAATAGGGAGAGCACCCCTTGGCCGTTCATTTCACTAACTGCCTCTTTGTTTATTTATAGTAAATTGCATGCATGAGTGCTAGCAAATTTTAAGAATCTATTGGATGGCAATAGGTGTTAGTATTTCGTGAATTTTGATAATTTGATTTAAGAATTAGCTAAACAAATTTATTTTAATTATAACTTTTAAAAATTTGAGGTGATTATAATATTTTTTAAATTAAATAATTCAAGCCAAACTTTAATATTATTAGCTCGGCTCAATTCTGAATGAACCAAAATATAATTAATTTTAATAATAAATCTAATTATTTTTAACTTAAATAAAATAAAACAAATTTTTGTTAAAATATATGATGTTTTAGACATGAACTTTATATCACTTCTTTATTTCTTTAACTTTATTGATTTTAAATTTGAAGAAATTAAAACCATTAAATTTTTAATTTGATAAATTTATTCATAAAATGGAAAGAAAATTAATTACAATAAAAAATATAATAAATAATCAAATCGATATATCAACAAACATCTAAAATTAATTTCATTTGATTTTTCAATTTTATCGAATAATGCACAACCCTGGAGTGAAAAGTGCAAGTTATTTAATATATTTCAATCCTATGTTAAATTTAATTAGGAAGATACCTTATCTAGGGTTATAATTTGCAAAGGCTAAAAGCATGTTATGTTCAAGTTAAGACTTTGGCTTCATCTGGGGCTACTTCTTTAATGATTTTTAAAGCAGGTTTTTAGTACAAAAAATTTTAGTTCAAGAAATTTTTGTACTAAAATACGATAAAAAAGATGTCCCAATAAAATCTTTCATTGTTTTATTATCTCATTAAAACTTTTAGACATACTAGAAATAGCCAATAATTAAAAAAAATTGATTAATTTAACCACGTATCCAGGAAACATTTTCTATCTCTTAAATATATTTTTAAAAATTTGAAGTAATAAATACTTCTATAATAAAAAAATCATATACATTAAAATAAATTTAACAATAAATATTTTTTAATAAATCTTGATTAATATACATCACAATCTTATAGCCCACAACTCAGACAAAGTATTTTTTTTTTCTCTCTGTGGCAACCATAAATTCCTTCATTTTCAAGACGAATTTTTACCATATAAAACCTAATAGCTTTAGTCACTACAAAAATGAAAGCATCTTTCAAATTAGAAAAAAATACATTGCAAAATATAAGAATGCAAATATGTGCTTGGCAAAGATAGCTCGAAGAGTCGGTTTAAAAAAATTTCCTCCGTTGAACATTCTATTCAAATATTAATCCTTCATCTTTGACATTAATATTCGTGCAACTAGTGTAATTTGAGGCTAGTAGATATATAGTACATCATAGTCTATTAAAGATGTTAGCCACTTACAACATAGAGGTGCATGGCTTGTACTCCTCACGTTGTTATTATTACCTTTCTCTCCAATACAAGAAATTATTCTGTGCGAAGTCTGGATAAGAAGAACTATTCGAACTGTGAGTATACGTATGCACACTATATACATAATGTGAGTCACATTTGTGTACACACTGTGTACACACTAGGGTTGCAAAAACTGGGTTTCGGGTTATACCCGAATTTGACCCGGCACTTTTTAACCTGACCCAAACCTGACCTATTTTTGCAAACGGGTCAATTTTTTAGACCCGATCAAGACCCGCTTTGGGTCCAGGTCAACCTAAACCCGACCAACTTTGGGTATATTTTACTAAAATAGTTTTATTTAATTCAATTTATTTAAATCTAAAGTAAATTAAGGTAAGATTTACTTCAATAAATTTAAAATAAACCAAGCTTAATTTAATTTGGACAACATGATTTATTATTTTTTGGTAATAGTGTTGCAAATTTGAGCCCAAGTACCATAATTTTGATGATAACAAATAATATTATTTCTTTACTACTGCTATTCCTACATATCTATTTTATTTTCCCTACTCACTAACCTTTCAGGTCCACAGGTTCACTTGGAACATCAATCATCTGAAGATCAAGTAGACTAGGATTGCGTCAATTTGTAATTCCTATTTCAATACATTTTTTACCTTTTCTTGAGCCAAATATTCTGTGATGGATATTAAAGCTAAGTAACCTTACACACACACTCAGGGAGAGAAATTTGGTGAGTTAGAGAGTTTTCTATTTTTTAATCATATCATACAGGATGATTCTAAATATTCATGGACAATCAGTTGAAAATAAAAATCCTAATTAGGGCATCCTTGATTATTAAGTTTGCTTAACTAATCATTCTAGATGATTTATATTATACAGAATGATAAGTACAGACTAAAACAAATAGTCGCCAATCACAATTTAGGTAAGATTTCATAATTCAAAATTTATTCTTATTGTACAAGATGATCCATATCGTCCTAGATGATTCATGACAATCATGCCTGAAATAATCCCTTGATTAGAGGATTAATTATAGTAAAATTGATCAATCAAATCGTATAAGATGATCGAAGATAATCGTAATGTATGATCCGAGCACTACATGGTATGATAATTAATCATCACCCATTGTACACGATGAGAACTATAACTTTTTCAACTAATCATCTTAGATGATACCTATACTTTGTATGGGATAACCCAGCTGCTATATGGGATGATAATTAACAAACAGGTATCATATTGGACGAACCGGGTGCTGCATGGGACAATAATTAATCGCTAGTCATCATACTGGATGATCAATAGTCACTCGTGAACTAATCATCTAGGACGATCGAATGATCATATAGGATGATTTACTTGAATACTTGAACTGATCATATATAGCAATACTGATTGTACTAGTTGAAACGAATTTTTTATACTAATGGTACAAGATGCAATTTGAATCATCCTAGATGATCTTTGCGGCCAAACTAAAAGTTAGAGCTATTTTTGAAGCTTCGTATTTAAGTTCTCTTAATTACTGCTAAGAAAACCTTTTGCTACTATTCTAAGCCAAGCTTAGAGAAGGAGAGTGTTTTTGAGAGAGAGAGAAGATCTTGCGAGGGGGTGTTTATAAGGGAATTCACAAAGGTTACTCCAAACAAAGATTCAATCGTCTTCTTTCTTTTTCATCCTTGGCTCCTTGTCGGCTCTAGGGAGATGATCATTAACATTAGATCCATGTTCTCTGCCTACTCCAGGTGGGAGTAAAAGGATTGTCAGGTTCTCTGCCTACTCCAGGATGGAGTAAAAGGATTTCGGGTTCTCTGCCTTCACTAGAAAGGTGAAAAAGGATTCAAAGTTATCTGCCTTACTAGATCGGTGAAAATATTTTGTAAAGGCTTCTCCACATTGCAGTGGGGGAAAAAGGAGAGATATTAACTGATTAGTGCAATGCTTAAAATGGGATATTCTAGGGAGTGGACGTAGTTCAGATTTGATCGAACTATTATAAAATTCGGTGTGCTCTTTCTTATTTTTTTTCACATTTTATTTCCCCATTTTTTTATGATTTGATCAGTGGTTGAAGTCTCTGATTTTGGTATGCTTTCACTTAAGATTATTTAATTTTAAAATATTTAAAAAGATAAAAAGATTTTTTTTATTTAAGAATTTTTAAAACACCAATTCACCCCCCTCTTGGTTAGCCTCGGGCTAGTCATACAGGGTTTCATAACCCTCAATAACTTTCAAGTGGTATTAGAGCGATATTCATAAATTAAGTTTTAGGAAACTCTTAAGTTTTGATCAAGGGCTAACTTTGATAATCATAACACTATGAAAGGTAATTCAATTACTCAACCACCTCTAATTGATAATAGTCTTTGTGATTTCTGAAAAACTCACATGTCCACTTTTTTATAATCAATTAATTATCGCATATGGATTTAGTTAAGGATGAATATTCTGCACCTTTTTATCTTATAAACGGTGTTAAAACTAAAATTTCTTTTGTTGAATAGATAATTGATGATAGAAATCTAGCACAACTGAATGCTAAATATTTGAACTGTAATTTCTACGCCTTAAAATATGAAGATTACATGTGTGTCTCTACTTGTTCTACTGGAAAAATTTTGGGATAAATTATGCATAACGTATGAAGGAATAACTAAAGTTAAATAATCTAGACTGAATATTTTTCTTCATGACTACGAACTCTTTCGTATGAAATCTAGTGAATCAATTTATAAAATGTATACTAGGTTTACACAAATTGTTACATCCCTATATGCCTTAGGAAGAGAACTCACAAACTATAAAAAAGTGAACAAGAACCTTAAATATTTACCTTCTTCCTTTGATGCAAAAATTACTACCATTACTGAATCTAAGGATTTTAATGTTTATTTAATCGATAACTTAGTTGGATCATTAATTACTTACGAGCAAGGAGTGAACTAAAGGCAACTTAAAGCAGGTGAAAAGAAGAAGGAGAAAAATATAGCCTTAAAGGCTAATGATTCTGACACTGATATTTTTAGTTCTGAAGATGATGACATTGCTTTAATAACTAGATAATTCAAAAGCTTCTTGAGATAAAAGCAAAAGCATCATCAAAAATGGAATAAAGGTAAAATAATAAAAATTCTAAAGTGTCTTTTGATGTTATTTCTTTTGAATGCAGAATGCTAAGGCATCTGAAGTTTGAGTGCCCAACTCTGAACGCTCACCCAAGAAAGAAGAAGATTGAGGAAAAACGTAAGTTCAAGAAGGAAAAAAAGAATCCAAAAGGCTTTCTAAGCAAACTTAGAATCAGACTCCTCTAAAATATAAGCAGAAAAGGAGGTAACAAACTTGTGTTTAATGACTGATGATCATCATGATCATTCTGATCTAGATGAGGTATGTGAACTTATCTATGAATAATTATTTGAAATTTCTAAAAAAATCATTCTTCATATAGGAAGCTGAAAAGTTACATGCAAGCCTCAAATATAATTTCTTAATTTTCCAGAAAGAGCATGAATACTTAAGAAAAGATCACTCAACTCTGGATAGTAATCACGTGATTTTTTTAGATGAATTTGATGAATTAAATAAAAAGCATTCTAATTTAACTATTAAGCATGAATCATTAGAAACATCACATGTTGATTTATAAAAAGCTTTCAAAGAACTAGAAATTATTGTATGGAATTTAGACAGTAGTTAACATTCATTGAATCTGAAAGTGGTAAGCTTTGAAAAGGCAAATTAGTTTCTAAGAGAAAAAATCATTGCATTAGAGAAAAATAAAATATCACCTTTACTTGAAGAATTTTATAAACCATTAATAAAGTATGCATCTTTCAAACCTAGGAAGTTGCACCATAACCCAAATTGATTAATAAACCCTTTTCCTGGTGTTAAATATTTTTCATGTGGCAAGCTAAGACATATCTTCAACACTTGCACCATTCACCATAGAACAAATTTGATGTAGAGACCTAAAGTACAAAATTCATAGCATAACAGACATGCATCTCACTCCTCTTTCCATAAGATGGGACCCAAACCTATTTGGGTTCCCAAATCTATGCTCTGAGAATTTTATAGGTGTGCTCTTACAAAAGGCCCCGTGAGAGAATGTGGTACCTAGATAGTGGATTTTTAAGATATATGATTGTAGATGCAAATCAATTTATTTTCTTGGAAGCCAGGGCAGGAGGTAAGGTAACACATAGAGATAACACCACCAGGAGAGTGGTGGGCTCAGGTGTAACTGGTAATTCATAAAATATCATTATTAAAAATATTTTGCTTGTAGATGGATTAAAATACAATCTTCTCAATATCAGCCAGCTCTATAATAAAGGTTTCAGCATAAAATTTCTGCTAATCAGCTGCATTATAAGCTTAAATGACAAAATTATTTTGCAAGGAAAAATGATCAATAATGTTTACATATTCGATCTAAATTACTTTAAAGCTGATATTGCTCTTTCCTTCAAAATAATTGCTAATGAATCATAGTTATGGCATAGGAGATTATGTCATGCAAGCATGAAAAGCCTTAGGAAGATCACACAAAATAACTTCGTGAGAGGAATACCAAAATTGTAGTTCACTAAGGACAATATGTGTGATGCCTATTAGTTAAAAAAGTAAGTCAAATCCTCCTTCCACTCAATCAAATACATTAACACTAGTAAACCTTTAGAAGTCCTTTACATGGATCTCTTTGGACCTATCAACACTTCAAGCCTAGGAGGGAAAGTATTTGAGTATGTGATAGTTGATGATAATTTAAGTTTACTTGGGTTAGATTTCTATCTCATAAAAGTGAATCATTCAAGGAGTTTAGATCTTTTTCCACTTGGATTTAGAGAAAACTAGGTTGTAAAATATTAACCATTCATAGTGACCACGGTGGAGAATTTAAGAATAAAAAATTTGAATCTTTCTATAAGGAGCAAGGGATAGATTATAACATTTCTTCTCTTAGGACCCCTTAACAGAACGGGATAGCTGAAAGAAGGAATAAGACCCTGGTAGAAGCTACTAGAGTTATGTTAGCTAAATACTCACTTCCTAAATATTTTTGGACAAAAGTGGTGAATACAGCTGGTTATATTTTAAATAGGGTTAATCTTAGATCCAAGATGAATAAGACACCCCATAAAATTCTTAAGGGTAGGACACCCAACCTCTTTCACCTTTGTGTCTTTGGATGTAAAGTGTTCCTTCTGAATAATAAAAAGTCTCAGCTAGGAAAGTTTGATCCAAAATTTGATGGAGTGTTTCTAGGTTACTCAACTGTTGAAAAATCCTATAGAATCTTCAATAAAAGAACACCGATAGTTGAGAAGACCACTCATATTATATTTGATGAATTGATAATTTTGGAGGGTCTAGGGAAGAAGAAGAAGAGGTCGTAGAAGTCACCCAAGGAGTAGAATCTATAAATTTGGAGGAAAGGGTAGAACTTGAAATTTTACTAGCTAAAGAATGGAAATATTCTCAAGTCATCCTAACGAATTTATCTTAAGAGACTCATTTAAAGGTATTACAACTAGGCAAAGACTTAGAAAAGAAGTAAACTACTCTACCTTCATTTCAATGGCTGAATCCACCAACCTAAATTAAGCTTTATTTGATGTATTCTAGATCCTAGCTATATAGGAAGAGTTAAGTTAATTTGTAAGTTGGGAGCTAGTTGGAAGACATAAGGACTAGAGTCTGGTTGGAACTAAATATATTTTCAAAAATAAAATGAATGATTTTGGTGTATTGGTGAGAAATAAAGTAAGATTAGTGGCTAAGAGGTATAATTAGATATAAGGGATTGACTTTAAAGAGATCTTTACCCATGTAGCTAGATTAGAAGTAATTAGGGTGCTACTAGTCTTTGCCTATTTTAAGGGATTCAAATTATTTAAAATGGATATTAAGAGTGCTTTTCTGAATGGGGTGATAAAAGAAGATGTGTATGTTGAACAACCTTTAGGCTTTAAAAATTTATAATTTCCTAAATATGTGTTCAAATTAAAAAGGTTTTATTTGGACTAAAACAAGCAGCCAGATCATATTATGAAAGACTTAGCACATTACTACTAGAAAGAATTTTTATTAAGGGGAGCGTAGACACTATCCTATTTCAAAAAAAGGTAGGAGTTGAATTACTGATTGTTCAAATCTATATTGATAATATTCTGTTTAGATCTTCTGATGAAAAATTATGTGATAAATTTTAAAAAATAATGAGTAAGGAGTTTGAAATGAGTATAATGGGAGAATTGACTTTCTTAGATTTTGTATAAGGAAGAAGAATGATGAAACTTTTCTTAGTCGGTCAAAATATATTATAGACATTCTTATGAAGTATGAGATGGATAAAGCCAAGCCAATCAGCACTCCCATGAGTACCACTGTTTAGTTAGATAAGGATTCAAATGAAAAATCTGTTGATCAAAAGAAATACAGAGGAATAATTGGATCACTTCTTTACTTGACTGCTAGCAGACTTAATATTATATTATGTGTTTATCTCTGTGCTAAATTTTAGGCTGATCCAAAGGAGTCCCACCTGACTGCTATTAAGAGAATCCTTAGATATCTCTTAGGGACCCAAGACTCGAGAATTTGGTTTCCTAGCAATAACACCTTTTTAAAATCATAAGATATTCTGATTCAAATTTTATAGGATACTGAGTTGATAGGAAAAGCACTTATGGGAAATCAATTCATATGACAATCCTTAGTCTCCTAACCTTTCAGGTCCATAGGTTCACTTGGAACATCAATCAACTTATGATCAGCTAGACTAGGATTAAGTCAGTCTGTAATTTCTATTTCAATGCATCTTTTACCTTTTCTTGAGTTAAATGTACTATGATGGATCCTGAAGCTAAGTAACCTTACACACACATACGCTCATCGGGGAAAATTTGGTGTGTTAGAGAGTTTTTTATTTTTTGATCATATCATACTATATGATTTTAAATTTTCTTAGACGATCAATTAAAAATAAAAACCCTAATTAGGGCATCCCTGATTATTAAGTTTTCTTAACTAATCATCCTTAATGATTTATATCATACAGGATGATTAGTATATCTTAAACTAAATTGCCGCCAACTATAATTTAGGCAAGATTTCATATTTCAAAATTTGTTCTTATCATACACGATGATCCATATCATCCTGGACAATTCATGATAATTATGCCTAAATTAATTCCTTGATTAGGGGGATTAGTTATAGTTAAATTGATCAATCAAATCATATAGGATGATGAAAGACAATCGTACTGTATGATCTGAGCACTACATGGTAAAATAATTAATTATCACCCATTATACAGGATGAAAACTATAACTTTTTTAACTAATCATCCTGGATAATACCTTTACTTTGTACGGGATGACCCGTCTGCTACATGGGATGATAATTAATCATCAGGCATCGTATTGGAAGAACCATGTGTTGCATGGGATGATAATTAATTGCCAGCCATCATACTGGACAATCAATAGTCACTCGTGAACTAATTATCTAGGATGATTTGTTCGAATACTTGAACTAATCATACATAGAAATACTGATCATTTTGGTTGAAAGGACTATTTTATACTAATCGTATAGGATAAAAATTGAATTATCTTGGATGATCTTTGCTGTCAAATTAAAAATTAGGGTTTTTTTTTTAAGCCTCCTATTTAAGTTCTCCTAATTGCTGCTAAGAAAATCATTTGCTGTTATTCTAACTCAGAAGAGCTTAGAGAAGGAGAAGGAGAGTTTTTGGGAGAGAGAAAGGATGTTGTGAGGGGGTGTTTATTAGGCGATTCACAAAGGTTGCTCCAAGCAAGGATTCAATCGCCTTCTTCCTTCTTCATCTTTGGTTCCTTGTTGGCTCTAAGGAGACGATCATTAGCATCAGATCCAGCCTCTCTGCCTACTCTAGGAGGGAGTAAAAGGATTGTCAGGTTCTTTGTCTACTCTAAGAGGGAGTAAAAGGATTCCAGGTTCTCTGACTTCACTAGGAGAATGAAAAGGACTCAAGGTTCTCTACCTGATCAGGTCGGTGGAAAGATTTTGTAAGGGCTACTATGCCTTGCTATAGGGCCAAAAAGAAAGACACTAACTGATTAGTGTAATACCTAGAATGGTAGGTTCTGGGGAGTGGACGTAGGTCAGATTTAACCGAACCACTATAAAATTTGGTGTGCTCTTACTTATTACTTTTTCATATTTTATTTTTGCATTTTTTTGTGATTTGTTCTATGGTTAAAATCTTTGATTTTAGTATCTACTTTTGCTTAAGATTGTTTAGTTTTAAAATATTTAAAAAGATAAAAAGATTCTTTTCTTTTGTTTAATAATTTTTAAAATACCAATTCACTGCCCCCCTCTCTTGGTTAGCCTCGGGCTAGTACTACAGGGTTTCACAACCCTCACAAACTTTTAAATACCACTTACATATTCCATGAAAATCTTCTAAAACCCTCCTAAATAAATTAAAAATGGGTCAAATTGGATTAATTTTAGGTTTGTGGGTCAACATGAACCCGACCCAGTTTTACACATGGGTCAAAATCACTAACCCGAACCCGACCCGATTCGGGTTCTGGTTGAATTTTCACGTCGTGTCAAATAGTGACACCCCTAGTATACACACATATATGGATGATTCTTCTTGTCTGGACTCTGCATAGATTAATTTCTCCTCCAACAAACATGGAAAAAATATCTTTTCCTATAAAAAGAATTAAAAAGAAATTAAGTTGTAACCAATTATGAGGTTCATATGTTTTGTAATATGAAGCACATTATTTAATATTATTAACTTAAGCTTATAGTACGTGTACATGTATATGCATTTGACAAATATAATTTAGTGCTCTTTATGATGTACAAACATTACTCTAAGAGGCAACCTTTTATTGTCTCGATTAAACAAAATACTTTGAGATTGCAGAAGAATTTGAGTGATATTAGAGCTTCTGATGAGAATTAGATTACTTTTTTTTTGAAAAGATGTAAATAGAATTAATAAAAGAAACCTAATACAAAATACTAAATGATCTAAAATCTATCACATTCCTCCTTTAACAAAGAAAAAAAAAGAAGGAGGAATATTATTACAACTAATATCATCCCAAAATTAAATAACTAAAAATGACATAGTTAGCACACAAATCAGCTGACTTACTGCAACTCATATTACAAAAATTAAATAAAACTTGATTGAACTTTTCTAAAAAAGATAAATCCTCCATATCAATAATTTCATTCTTCCGAATGGGTTTATCCAAAGCGCTTTGAAGAAACTTGATAATATTGTAATTATCTCCTTCAATAATAATACCTTTAGCTTCAAACATCCAATCTTACAAAAATTTCTTCAAAGAATGAATGGACAATAACTCCAATTTAACTATATCCCAATGTAAGAGATTGAAACCAAATGCAAATAAGAATCTTCCTTTATGATCTCTGAAAACTCCAATAAATGCCTTATTAGATCTTAACAAAGAAGCATCAATGTTGACTTTAATCAACTCGGGAGGAGGAGGGTGCCAAGAATTATAAAACAGCTGAGAGAGTGGATTAACACCCCAATTTTTTTAAATGAGATTAATATGAGATGAGATAGAAACGTAATTGATTACATTTATAGTAATATAACTGAACTATCTTCAATTCCACCATGCTTAAGTTTGTTCCTATTTCCCAAGAAAAGAAGAAAGATGAATAGTACATATTTGCAATAAAAGGATTAGTCCTCGCTAACCTTTCCAAATTCTTTTTAAATCCACAAAAGAAGAGAAGAATGAGACTAGAAAAACCCATTTATTCAGATACATTATAACTTGAATGAGCTTGAAGAAGTCAGCTGCAATGTGGTCCAAAGTTTCAGTAGAAAGACAACCTCTTGGACAAGCATTATGATCCAATAATCTTCTATACATTAGAAAATCATTCGAATGAATTGCATTATTCATTAAACACAACCAAAATAACTCTACACGAGGTATAAGATTTAGTTTTTTAATCCATCTCCAATAATTATCTTTTATCGATTCTTTGAATGAAGCCTAAAACGTCAATGTTGTTATAGATTTTCTAGATAGTTTTGTGTTAAGCACCAACTAATCATACAATGAATAAGAAGAAATCTAATTTGCTTAATAATATCAATCAATTCTTCACCAAATGATTTTTCAAGTGGAACATCATTTTATTTACCGTCCATGATCAAATTATCTAGAGTATTACCCGCATCATCCAAATCCACAACAAACGTTGGCAATTATATCAATACTTTTATAAAGAATTCATACATCCTTTAGGATATTAATAGAAACACACGTTGAAACATTCCATCTTACAATTGGAGGAAGAAACTTCACACCATTTGTAATAATCCTCCACATTGCTAAACTACCTATCTTTATTTCAGAATTCAAAATATCATTGCCATATTTTGCAATCAGGTTCCTATTAAGAAGAGAATCTAATTAGTCAATAAAATTACAAGCTAATTTTGAACATAGTGGATCTACTGTGGAAACAGTGGAGTGCAGTCCACGGCCACCCCTATTCTTTGCCTTACATAAAACTTCCCAAGCAACATAATGAAGACCTTTATTGCCATTTTGTTTATGCTAGATAAAATTTTTGCACATTTTATCAAAAATCATTTAATAGTCCCATAGGAACTAATGAGTGAGTAGAAAGAAATATAGAAAGATAAATAAAAATTTATTTAACAAGAATAAGCTTGCTTGCTAAACAAATAAATCTATTTCCCCAAGCATTCAGTCTATTTTATGCCTTCTCCATCAAATTCTGAAAAATATGCAAGAACAAGTCTCCTCAATGAAGTTTTAAAACCAAAATAGTTCATTTCATTCATAAATTTGAAACCCAATAATTTTAAAATAACTTTTTTCCTCTTCTTTTTGACTAATTTTCCAAACAAAATAGAAGATTTTTAGATATTGACATTTTGCCTAGACCACTTGTAATAGCCATTTAGAATCCCTTTCACTTTCTTCACCTCCTAGAAATTGCTTCAGAAAAAATAAGTGTATCATCTTCATAAAGTAAATGAAAAAGCTTTTATTCTTTTGGAGAAAATTTTATATCAATCTATTTAACAACATTCTGGCAATAATCTTATAAATAGACATACAAAGACTAATAGGATAATATTTAGAAAGAATCAAAGGATTATTTACTTTATGGATAAGAACAACAAGAGTTTCCTTCCAATTAGAGCACATCTTACCCAAAGTAAAAAACTGATTAATGGCCTTCCATACATCTTCATTAATAATGGTCCAATAAGCTTTAATAAAGTTGTAAGTAATCCCATCAAAACCTGGGGATTTATTTTGCTCCAGGATGCTTAATCACATGAACAACTTCATCCTTGGAGAAAACGGCATCCAAAAAATTTATGTCATAATCTTTATGAACATTCAAAGGGACCGGTAAACCATTCATGATAAAATTCCTCTCTTTCCACTTATTTTTAAAGAAATTAAAAAAAAATCTTCAATAACACTCTGATCTTCAACAACCAAGCAATTGTTATCTTTAACTTGACTCATCTAATTCTCATTCCTTCTAGCACATGCATAAGCATGTAAAAACATAGAATTAGAAACTCTGTCTTCCGTCCACTTAACTTTAGCCCTTTGCCTCCACCAAGTACTCAACAGAGCAAGAGTAATATTCAACTAATTTACCTTTGATCTAAACAAAAATAATTTATCTTCAGATAACCCACCAGCATCCGCTTCCTCCATTTGCAATTCTAAAACTTCCTTTTTAAGACTTTCCTTCAAAACTATACAATTTTGAAGTTTGTATTTACTCCAACAGATTAAATCTTTCAAAGCTCTTTTAAATTTTTTATTAAGAATTTGAATAGCATCACCTTGAAGAAATCTCTTCTAAGATTTTAAAATAATTGCTGAAGAAGCATGATAAGAAGCCCACACATCTTCAAATCTTAAAATTCTTTTTTGACGAAAACCTGAATTGAACATCTTCAAAAAAATTAGGATAGTGATCCAAAGCCACTCTAGCCAGATGTCTAACTGCTACCAGATTAACAGTCTCTAAAGGAATGGAATTTAATATGCATCTATCCAATCTTTCCAAAATGCGAGCTCTTCCACTTTTGTTATTACACCAAGTGAATTTTGGACCCAACAAACCAACTTCATAATAATCATTATTATTCATGAACATCTTCATTTCCTAAGGCCCATGAGATAAGATGAATCTTTGACCTCCTCTTTTGTCTTGTTGAGACAAAATACAGGTAAAATCCCCACCCACAATCGATGGAATATCATTAGAAGAAACCACTTCCAAACTACTACACAAAATCCTCCATTTATAAATATTCTTACATAAATAAATAGTATAAATCATCCAAACTCCTCTATTTAGAATATTAAGTTCTCCAATAACAATTTTAGAAGAGGCTTCAATTACAGAGAGTGAAGCAATGTCCAATCTCCAAAAAACCATGATCCCACCTGAAAATCGATCAGAAGGAAAGAGGAAAAAATCTCAATCCTCACCCATAAATCTATTAAATTCCACTCTATTAATAGTAGAAGTTTTAGTCTCCACAATTCCAACAACAAATACATCAAAATCTTTTATGAACTCCTTTAAGTACCGAGAGGCTTCTCTTTTTTTAGCCCCTCTATAGTTCCAAAAAGAAATGGAAGCCATTAAACAGTTATAGGGCCACTCCTTTCTTTATTCAACACCTCTATTTTTCTATTGCGAGGAACAATTTTGATTTAGCCTAGAGACTTGAGTACTTCATTTTAAAGTTTAACTTTTACAACCCTTGAACTATCCCCATCCATACCATTATTTACATAAGAAATTTTCTTAACAACAATAGCATTATTCTTCAAAACAGAACCACTCTACGGGACTTTTCCACATTTTTACAATCATTACAACTCCCACTTAAAACATTAAACTTATTGACAGAAATAGGAATTTCAGATGAAATAGCAATAGAATTCATACCAGATTCCTTAAGTATTGAAGAATTCTTCATGTTCTCATTTGAATCTAACTTTTCATTCATAGGCAAGTCAAAGACAACAGCTTCATTTGTAGATTTAACACCATGATCTTTACTAGAATCTTCAGAAATAGAACATAGAATAGCTGAATCAGCATACAACAACTTGTTGAATTTAACATCACCAACTGAAGGCTTAACCAATTTGTTTATCTCGAAACTTTTATGAACTCTATTATTCATCAAATTTGCATAATAAGGTTTTTCTTTTTACCATAATTAACATGCACCCAAGGACCATATGAGGAATTAATCTCTCTACATTAGTAGGACAAGAGCTTACATAATTCAACCCAAATGAAATTTATTTATCTGCATCAGATGACACTTTTTCACTAGAAGAAGTCTTCATCACACAGTCATTAATTACGTGCCCAATTCTACCACATCTTAAACAAAATTTCATATTGAATCTTTTAAAAGAACTGACCAGCCAAACCTTCTACCCAAACACCTAATGGAAGCTGATCCTCCAGCAAAATGTGAACACAAACTCTTGCATATTCTCTTTTTCCCCACTTAAACATATTACCATCTATCATTAACAGTGTTCTAACTTTATAAGCTATTCTTGTCACATTTATCTCATCAAAACATTATGATGGTAAATGTGGCATTCTTATCTAGATAGAAGAAGATAAACCCTTTATTGATGTAGGTGTAGAAGACCATTTATCGATACCAACAACATGCCCACTCACATACAAAGGTCCACCTATTAAAATAGCTTCCATAGCTTTAATATCCTAAAAGAAACACAAAATCAACCCTAATCCAAGAATTGTAATATGAAACTGACCAAATTGAGTCCATTATTGTTGTAATTCAACAGAAATAAGCTGAAAAGGAATATTTCTACCAAACACCTTAACAACAACATCATTTTGGAGCTTATGAGTATTAGTAATTTCATAAGGAACATGTAACTTAATAGCAATTCCATTATCAGTATGAAATGATTAATTAATGGGGCAATTAACTTTAATGTTAGGACATTTAAACCAAGGTTTAACAGAACCATTATTCAAAATTCTATTAATAGATGTCCCTTCTTCCAAAGCATTATTTGAGTTAATTCTCCCTTCAACTGTATTTAAATAATCATATGAAGACTTTTTAGAATTATCCATCATACAAGTTACATACACAGTAGAGGATTTATTAACTCCATCTAATCCTGAAACCAAACCAGAATTGGAATTAAAATTCCGAAACCTATTTATGAAAATCTTTATCCCCGATAAGGATGAAGCCTCAGAATCATTAGCTCCCATGAGAATATCCTTCTTTGGACTAAAACCTTTAGAAGAATGTGGGCATTTAAAACAAATTTCAATAGCTACTGATTTCCCTTTACTAGCAGCCGAAGAATTATTATTAATCACAGAATATTAATTTTCTTTTATAACCAAAGGCACTTCCTTCACCTTTCTCTTTCATTACGCAAGAATGGTGACTCATTTGAATTTAATGAACGAACTCCTTTAGATCCAAAGGGAACTTAGAATCCAATTGAGAATGAACAGGAGGAACCGCCGTAGCAAATGGCTAGTGACCATCTGTCGCCATGAACGAACTTGCGGTAGAAAAAGCGAAAAATTTAAAATTGGAAATGGGACTCTCTCTCTAGAAAATGAGACTATCTCTATCTTAAATTGAAATTTTCCTCCTCCTCTATTGACCTTCAAGAATTATATTACTTGGGAAGTTGGCTATGGTAATGTCTCACTTTGATTTTATGATTAGTGCAATAGTGGCATATAGTGGCGGAGTCAAAAAGAAATTTTTTTAGGAGGCCAAAATTTGATTTTTGAGACCTTAATTTATGTTCATATAAAAATCAAACTTATAAGAAGAAATTTTTTTTAAAATAAAGGTGATTAATTATAATTCTATTTTAATAAAAATTAGTAATGATAAAAATATAAAAATTATATATATAGTTGCTTTTTTATAGTTGCTTTTTTGTACAAAAATTTATAGCTCAAAAAAAAATTTGTGCTAAAATATAACTTTAAAAAATAGTAAGAAAGTTGTCCCAATTGAAGCCTTAGCTCCACCACCGGTGGCTCAATTGCTTCTTTATTTGATATTGTTTCATATTCAGATTTAAAGATCAAAGATTATTATGTTTTTTATTATAGGGATTGAGGCATTATCTTCCTACATAGCTGATATAAATTAATGCTAAATTTTCTAAGAATCCCTCTTCTTTTGACCAGATTCTCTTCAAAAATTTTAAAGACACCTTGTTTAAATTGAAAATGATTTGACATCATATTAAAACTAAAATGACTAAAGATTGGTTTCTTTTTTATGATAGCATAAAAGTAACATTCTCAATATTCGATTTATTCTTGAATATTAAAAACATTATTTATGTGGATGCTAACTTGCAAAAGAAATGAAAAGGCTATTCAACATCTTGTCTTTAAAGCTTGGAAGCTAAGATCGGGTATATGGAATTGATTTGATAATGGCTTGCTTGTATATTTTGTTAATGTTAATAATATACATGGGAGTTTTTGTTCATGGTTTTCTCTACACTACAGGAAAAATGTTCATTATCGGCGGACATAATCCGCCGGAAATTCACTGGATGGATGGTCGGCGAAACATTTTCGAATGCTTTCTGATCGATTTCCGACAGAATTCTAACTGATTTCCGGCGGATTTTCGATGAAATATTTCTGACAGATTTTCAGCCGATTTTTTGACAAATTTTAAAAATTTCTTAAAAAAACATAATCGAAATATATATAATTTGAAAGTAGAATTAACTAATTTAAATTAATTAATTAATTAATTTAAATAATTTACTAATTTAAATAAACCTATAATATTCACTTATTTAAAATAAATAATTAACTAAATTAAAAAAAATTATTAATTAGCTAAATTTATTTTAAATTTTAATATTTTATTAAATATAACTTAAATAAAAAAAATAGTTACAACCTAATCAAACTATGGTTCATGGCTGAGTCGATGGGCCTAAGTTCTCCTCCGAATAGGGCGGGGTTAAAATCCTCAGGCACTCGCGGGCGTAGACGGCCTAGGTTGTAGTAGGCCAATAGCTGTCAATTTGTCGAATTTTTCTTGTTAATTTTTAGTAATTTTTTTATTTTTTCAGCAGCACATTTCGGTCAGTAAAATTTTTTGTCGGTTTTATTTTCCCACGCAACATTTACCGGCGGAAAATTTTCCTTCAAAAATTTATCAAAAATCAATTTTTTTGCCGGAAATCAAACGTTTTTTCTGTAGTGTTATCGATTAGTTGTAGATTGATCATGTTAGAACCTTTATACATATTTTCATTATTCAGTTTAGCAGGTGGGAAAAGAATAAATATAAATACAACCTTTTTTTTGCATTAAAATTAAATTCAAATATGGAGTCAAAAATACAAGTCATTGAAAATGAGGGATAAAAATTATATTTAGCTACATGAAAAAGGATTATTGCTTAGGAAAAAGAGCAAACTATGATAAAAAAAAAGCTAATAACAAAATGTTGGCCTCAAAATGTGCAAGAGAACACCCAAGCAACAAAATCCAGTCATAGAAGTTTTTGCCCTGGTTGCCGAAACAACTGTCCAATGGAAGGACCTAGCTGTCTTGACGACCACCTAAGGGGAAGAAAACTGGAGACAAGATGCATACATCATAGCCCTGGCTTGCCTCATGAAATCTTTCCAGCAGTTAGGAAGCTTCAGGAGATCCCAGAAACGAATAGACAACAAATAAGGTAACAATAAAATAGTGATGGGATCCATCTAGAGATGAGCCAAATGACCAAGAAACAACTGCATCAAAACACTGGATTACAAGGTTATACAATGTTAACTTATCATCTTTAAATTCTTTGCTAGGTGAACCAAGTTTTTAAATTCCTTATGATTGGGTTCCTTCCAAACCTACAGATAGAATGATTTTATCGGTTTACTAGTTAAAATCTGACTTTAAGAAAGTAAAACTAAACTCTTAATTATTGTTTTCATCTTTCGTGGCCTTATTTGGTATAATTGTGGAAAGCATGTTATTGCTTATGCATTTTATATTAAGTTAAAAGATTTTTCAGAACTAAAATCGCTTTTATTCGATACTGAGCTTTACATCGCAATGGATTTTTAATAATTTTGGATTTAACTTGACTGGTAGTTTTAATTATTAAATTTTCGAATAAACTTATTGCTTATGATCACTTTTATGATTTCAAGAAACTTTGGGCTTCCCTAATTTTTTTTAAAAATTTAAAATAGTTATATTTGAAGGAAAGGCAATAAGCTGTAGGATTGGCTTGCCCATTTTGGGTCTAAGTCTTGTGATGTCAATTTGCTTTATGCTTATGATAGGTTTTTGAACTTTTTGGATGCATCATGATAGCTTATTGGAACTTTCCAAACTTTTTTTTTCTTGGTTTATATTTGATTAATTTGTTTGTTGATTTTCATCTTTAACTATTATTGATATGTGTTGTTATAAGACTTTTAAGGATCTTGTCTTATTACACAATCGGAACGTCAGTAGTTTATGGTGGATTTGTGGTAGACTTTGTGATGGATTTTTTTCTCTGAAATTGCGATGATTTTACAACGGAAGTTTCTGTCATATTTTTTGAGACAGATTTATGGTAGATTTGGGGCATAAAATCTGCCGCAAATGTGCAGTGGATTCTTGGCTGCAAATTTGATGCAAAAAACCATGTATAAACCAGCTAACTACCATTTCTTTCATTCGCTCATTCACTACAGGAAAACAGCTCATTTCTGGAAAAAATAAATTCATCACAAATTCTGACAGGTTTTCTAAGGAATTACAGACGTAAAATTTTTGGCGAATTTTTCGACGAATTTCTAGCGAATTTTTGGATTGCTTTCTCACAGAATTCCTGACTAAAATTAAATTTCTCTAAAAAAATGACTATAAGAAATATTCATAATTAATTATTTTATTAAATTAAGTCAAATAATTTAATAACTTATTGTCAAATAAAATGATTTGAATAAAATATTTTTAAATTAAATTAACTAATTTAATAATTAATTATTAAATGAAATTAATTTAAATAAAATAAAATAAATAAAATTAATAATTTATTGTTAAATTAAAGTAATTAAATTAATAATTCATTATTAAATTAAATTTATTCAAAGTTATAATTTAAATAAAAAAAGGCATATGAACTTGTTTTACCTATGTGGGGTAATGGGTAGAGTGAATCCGGCCGTAGGCGGAGTGTAGAGCAGGCAGGGGTGTATGTGGGCGAACTTGGTCATGGGCCCGTAGGCTCATAGGCGAGCCTAGTTCACAGGCCTGCGATGGGTTCCAGGGCCTGGTCGGTTCACGGGTTGGCCCGGTTTAGGCACGCGGTGATGGCAGCTTAGAAGGCACACCTGGTTCGTGGGTCGGCCCGAGCCCACGGTGATGGCAGGTAGCCCGCTTAGGCTAATAAAAAAAAATTGAAGAAATTTCTGGCAAAAAAATTCTATTGGAAATACTTTCAACGTATTTTTTGCCAAAAATTTTGCCGAAAATATTTTCGAAAGAATTTTTTTCTAGTGTTTATTTTTCGACGTGTGAATTACCCTCCAATGAAAAATGTAAATTACTGACAGGTATTATTCATTTTCTAGCAAAAAATGGTGCAAAAAAAATGACTTTTTTCTGTAATTGTTCTATTTTAGACCGTGCCGACAACATTTCTCTGATCCTTCGACGAGTTCCCTTGGCATTACCTACTTCAACAACATTCCTTCCTCTTGCATCCGAAGTCACACTTCTTTATCATTCTACCAAAAAATTTATGCTAGTCCTTTTCATGTTATACCAGATAAGCTTTACTAACCACCCTTCAATGAGGTAAAAGGTATTATACCTTTACTGACCAGCGTTCAAGCAGCTGGCTGGG
Source organism: Dendrobium chrysotoxum (assembly GCA_019925795.1). Classification (NCBI taxonomy): domain Eukaryota; kingdom Viridiplantae; phylum Streptophyta; class Magnoliopsida; order Asparagales; family Orchidaceae; genus Dendrobium; species Dendrobium chrysotoxum. Next base: position 14,454,171 of record CM034300.1, on the reverse strand, counting down.
AGACCAAGGTCTAGTAGGTACAGGAATACAATGGTTGAACCCATAGAAAAATACTGGTCAAGTTTGTAAAGTTTGTGGTGTCACTGGCCATAATAGTGTGACCTTTCCAAATAAGCCAAGCAGTTCAAGGTGAGTCCATAACTCTCCATATATTAAAAATAAAATTAGATAACTAATAGGATGTATTTTCATTTCGCAAGCAAGGTAGACTATGAAATTAGTACAATGATGTTGGCCTTTTAGTGTAGTTGTCTTATGTATTTTATCTGTGCATATTGGACTTAAATATATATTAGCATTGTTCATATGTGAAAATAACAATTCTAGGTACTTGTTATTGCATCTAAAGTATGGAAGAGCTGATGTTGATTGGATATGATATCACTTGAACTACATAACTCTATGGAATAATAGGTGTTCATTCATCATGCCAATTATTTAGGCAAAGGGAAATGGAAGGGAGGAGTTGGTCGTATATATAAGATGGTACCGGTCATGTGCTTCGCTGTACATACTGAATATTCTTGAACAACCTCCAAAGATGTTCTACCTCAAGTGTCTTGGCAAGCTGATAATGGTAAGTAAGGTTGCTTATATGTGTGCACTCAAAATTCTACTTGTTTGATTTCTCATATTTTAATATAATATTACACTATCTAAAACAAAGCTGATTATATCATACGTAGCAGACGTATTATGTACCTGTAAGATGGTCATCTTGGGGAAAATGCAAGTTTGATGTACTTGGAACTTAATGATGTTGATGAGCAATATTTCATGTTAGATGCATCTTTATTTATTGACTTCAACTCACTTGATTCCACTAATGACTATGGGAGACAACATTTTAATAGAGACCATGAAGAGGCTTAGGCTTTGTTTGTTTATTTGGTACTTTTATCAAAGGTAGTTTTTAAAAATTCTTGTTCAGAAAAAGGAGTTTTGTAATGGAGAAGTATATATAAAAAGCTTCCTCAAAACAGCAGAAAAAAGAAGAAAATGGTGTTATGCAGAACGTTTTTTCGGAAACCAAACAGTAAAGAACAAAACAAATTATAGTTTTAAAACGGAATAAGCACCAAAAACGTTCAATCAAACGAGGCCTTAGAGGACAATGCGATCTACGTCTGATGCTCCTTCAAGGATGATGGGAGAGAGCAGTCAGGAAAGAGTGGGATATGAACTACCAAGACAATCAGTGTATGTGGGCTCTACAGTGTATGATGTGCCATCATAGTTCACTATAGTATTTCCTACCATGATGGGAGGTAAAGGTCATCACAAGCAGGACCATCTGAACTAAAGTATAGTTTTATAAGTATTAATCTCAAGCAGATCTTTATTTTTTTGAAGAAATACATGCAACCGACTACATATCATAGTAAAATACATAAGCACACTAGATATTACATATAATAAGCATGGCAAAGGAAACACAAATGAAGTTAACATTCATACAATTGCATAACTTTACTATTTTCTAAGCAGTATACGTAGATGTTGTTGGAGTTGGGTTTGAGTGGGCAGCATTTGAGATGAAACTTAAACTCATAGTTAAGGTATTTCCAGTCCTCACCATTCAAGAACTTTCTAGGATTACCTTCAGGCAATAACTCTTTCATCCGATTTTTATAAAAATCTAAAATGAACTTGTCATATCTAGATTTCCAATAATTAATGATATAAAATCACGTGCTCAATGTTAAGGTTACTGCATTCAACATCTAGCGAATGACAACCCTCTCTCTAACGTTTCACCTCATGATATCACATTTATAAGAAATGAGGATTCACGAGGTAATCATTATCTTCCAAGAACCTCATTTAAAAATATTTTCAACCAAAGGTATTTAGAAAATCTCTCTTCTTATAAAGTTTTACCCTCATTACATCAACATGCATATTCAAAAGGGCATAATCCTTACCTTCTAACCTCTCATTGTTGCAAACATAAATTTCTCATTTGCATTTACCTTTTGCTCCAACAAACTATCACCGGCCCGTGTTATACAAGCATGCATTTTTTGGCTTACATCACCAAACCTTTCTTTATTAGGGATGCTTTGAATTATTTTCATACATGGCCAATACTTTTTGAATTCCTCAACTAAAACATTCACAACTCTACTTCATATGTCTATGCACACTTTAAATAGCAGAGATTAAACATATATCACCTTCATATGCAACTTAAAATCATAATATTACTTGATTAGAACTTACAACTTTATAGGTCATATGATAGGATAGGTTTTTTGCAACCTACAATATCATATTATGAACAATTAGGCAAAATAATAAGGATACTATACTCTGAATGAAATTTGGCCAGTGAAACCCAATGTCCACATCAACAACACAGTAACTAATTTTACAAAACGGTCATTTCTGGAATAGACTGGCCTAACTTATTAACTGTTACACATTACAAACTTAGATATATACTACCATTATATATTCGTAAGTGCAAAATTAATATATAATTTCAATACAATTGTAATACATAACTATCTCCATAATATATAATTTAAAATATTTTAATAGTTTATAAACTTAATACAAAATATTTACAAATGAATTTAAAATTACAACATTCTTTCATCTTATTAGAATTAGTTATGACAAATCTCATATTTATTCTGCTATCTGGTACAACAACATTCCTTTATCTTATTCTATTCTTACTTGGAGATGCATTAAAGGGTTTCTTCCTGTTGATACTTTACTTTGGAAAAAAGGGTTTAGTTTTCCTTCTAAATGTCAATGCTGCTTTAATATTGAAAAAATTAATCATATTTTTGTTAATGGGGCATTGCTCTGAAAGTTTGGGGCTATTTTTTTGAGCTGGCAAAAAAAGATAATCTCAACCACAATAACAATATTTTATCTATCTTAAAGGGTTGGGTGACTAATACTAAAGGTCACATTTATAAATTAATGCATATCCTTATTATGTGGTTCCTTTGGAGGGTGAGAAATGAGGCCAAGCATGATGAGATTAGAATGGAGGCCAATCATATTCTTGCCAATGTTATAAACAAAATTTTACAACTTTTTTTCTGTTAATCATATTAATGTTAAGAATTTTAAGAATTGTTTAGGCTAGGCTTTGAAGCTCAGCATATCTACTAATATTGAGCCGGTTTTTAAATATGAGAGATCCGTGAGGTTGATTAAACCTCCTACACCTTTTGTTAAACTTAATTCTGATGGTTCTATTGGGGCCTCCTCTGCGGGTGTGGGTGGCATTATTCAGAATCAATTTGGTGGGATTATTGTTGCTTATGTTGGTCCTTTAAAGCTTTGTAACATTATTAGTGCTGAACTGATGGGTTTGGACCATGGCCTTGACATTTTCCATAGATTGGGGATCACACATGTGTTGATTGAGGTGGATGCTATGATGTTAGTTCATATTATTCACAATGTGGTTACGGGCCATCCTAAAACTTTCTATATTATTAGAAGTATCAAGCATTCGCTTTCTGGCCTTAATTATACTATTGCTCATGTTTATCGAGAATGCAATGCATGCGCTGATTGGTTGGCCAATTTCGGGTGTCAACTTGAGGCAATACAAGAGTTTTCTAATGCTGACTTACCTTTCTTTTGAGAGGTTTGGTTAATTTGGACAAACTCGGGTTGCCTTATATCCGTTTGGGTTATGGTTGGTGAGATCTCTGTTTCTTTGTTTCTCCATTTGCTTGTCTGTTATGGGTGCTGGGTCATGTATTATGTATGTTACACCTTATCCCTGGTGTTTTTTTTTTAATTTGGTCGGGCCTTTCTTTCGGTTTGTTGGTTGGTTTGCCAGCCTAGTCCTAATGGAATTGCTATTGGGGAAGCTATGGTTGGTCCCTGTTTTCATGCTCTATTTGTTTCATATGATTCTCGATTTATCATTGTTTAGCAGGTTGCTGGTTGGGTGGGGGCTTCTTGCTTGGAACATTTCTTTTTGCGTTTATATTGGGTGGTATGGTTATTGTTGGATGCAATTCTTATTTTATTTGGTTCTTTCTTTTGTTTGGTCTCTATTTTTTTCGTGCTGGCTGGATATTAGTTCGTGTCCCTTGTTGAGTCCTATTTAATTTTGCTGGTGGCTTAGTTGGTGTGGTTGGGCGATTGGTGTTTACTTGTTTTTTATCGATATATCAAGTTCGGATAACTTATTGGTTGTATTACCAATACTGTGGTTAGTATTAGCTATAACTGGGATGAGGTTTCTCTCCTTCTCATCAGTCGGGTTGTTTACATATCTGTTGGTTTAATTACGCATTTTGGGATAAGGGCTCCTACTAAATCTACACTGCGTATATCTGCTTGGATCCTCTTTGACTTAATAGCTTATGTGCCTAACTCTTTATGTTTTAGTTGTAATTTCAAGCTCCCTGTTGCATTTTCTTTGTGGATTGGAGTTCTACTCTTTTGCAGGTTTGGATGTTTGTTGTTGACGCTGCTCTGGAGGGTTTTTTTTGGCAGGAAGAATGTGCTGATTGTTTATTTTCTGATCTTTCTTTTTTGGGCACTTAGTTTGTGCCGCCTTAGATTATGTTTAGGCAATTTTGTATCTTAGGTAGTAGGGGACTTTGGGCTCTTAGGTTTTTTTTCTTTAAATTTTTGTGTAGCTCTTTGAGCATTAGTGAGCTGATCGTCACCCTAAGGACCTTGTAATTTTGATTTATATTAACGGGTACGCCCCAAAGTTGGTTTCCCCAAAAAAATATTCAATATATAGTAAAATAATTATTTAAAGATTTATAATTATATGAATAAAATAATTATACATTTTATTTCAATATTTTATTATTAATATACATATACAAATAACATTAAAAATTAATTTACATGAATAAAATAATAAAAAGTGCAAATTAAATATTTTATAATTAAAATATTAAGTATAAATAATATTATTACTACTTACTCGTAAAAAAGAATTTTAAGGTAATAAAATTGATCTATAACATACAAATTTATTCTACTTATTTTATACAGTTAATGTTTTTGTTAAATAATGGTTTTTTTAAATTCCTAATTAATCTTCAAACCGTTAAAAAATGGTTTGTACAAAAACCAAAAATTAAAAAAAAACTTGAATGCAGAATTAAGTTTTCTGCATTCTATTGAATGTGCAATTCGATTTTCCGCATTCTACAATCCGTGAATTTGTTTTCCACACACTCTCTAATGTGTAATTTGGTTCTACGTATTTATTCCTTTTTAAATTATTTTGCACATGTGCTTCTTACAATTAATTTAGTTTCAAACATGATCCTTTTTATAAATTGACCTAATCATATTAAAAAAATTGGGACTAATTAATATTGATATTCTCGTAATCAACAATTAAAATAAATCTGTATCGTAATCATTAATGATTTCACAACTATGAACATTCGTATACAATTTTTTTTTTAAATTCTTCTAAGAGCCTAGTGGACGTGAAATCGAGAAGGTAAACCTCTAAATCAACAACAACAACAATAATAATTATAATAACAAATTCATATTAAAAATCTCTGCCAAGCAATCAGAAACTCAAATTGAGTACATAAAAACTGAAATTGGATTTACAACCAAATTAAAATTTTTTACTAAAAAGATGTTTTAAGAAGCAGTAAAAAAGTCGTCCCAAACGAAGCCTTAATTATTAGAGCAATTAAACAGTTCTAACTGCCAAAGAAAAAACAGACACTTGTTGCTTTTCGACTGTAGACATTTTAATGGGTAACATTCACTTCACTCTTCCCTTCATTCGACTGCCGCTTTGTTGATTTATAGGAAATTGCATAGAACAGCAATTGAGCTATAGCAAACAACAGCCCAATTGCATTTGAGCAGGGTCGCAACGTACCATAATAAAGAGAAGCGAGGCAAACATTATGATGCAGAAAACGATACATAGAATACCAATAATGAGTGTTCGTCTCTCATGGGATTTGAAGATGGAATGAACGATAGCAGCGACAATAACGATGAAGGCGATGTTTGTGGAGAGAAGTAGAAGAGCTTTGATCCATCTTGACCCGTCCAAGTAGAGGAGATAGATAAAGATACAGATGAGCTCTATCACAGTGCTGGCTCCATTAATGGTTATTATTAGGGTGCTATTAGGCTTCACGAAGGGCATCCCATATAATACCCAAAGCATACAGTTGAGCAGCATCGCGACGTAAGGGACTACAGAGAAATGCTCCATAGATTTCTTCTTACATATTCGATAAAATGTTGGCCTAGAAAATATAAGATATATCTTTACATTATTGCATAAATGCATGATTATCTATGAAAATATTATGAAATCTATTGTACGGCTTAAGTGGCTTGGTTCATTGATATATGCAGTCATAAAATCCATCAGAAATTAAGAGAGAACTAGTGATGTGGTGTTCTAATCTTAACATTGTTGAGATAGAAATGTTATGAAATGATAAAAATAGCATGGGATTGGTTTAATATTATTGTACACAAAGATATATATCAATATTTTTAATTATTTATAAATATAAAAAAAATTATTTTCTGCTAACGCCAGCAAAATTAAATAAAAATCTGAGATCTTCCCATAACATTATATTTTATAACCTCACAATGATAACAAACCAAACTGCCATTCATTATCTTGCATGGTAGTTAAAATGGATTTATAATTTTTTTTTAACATTCTAAGATAATAATAAACATGGCTACATAAAAATTAAACTTTGGCCGATAAAAAAAATTTAAAAAGTTCATCAAGATCTGAACTATAAGATATTCAGATTTTTTCTATGAGAGAATATTTGTCTTATTAATTTCTATGCTAAGATTTTTTTGGGACCACTTTTGATGTCTATATTTTTTTATTTAAACAAAAATTTGTACTAATAAACTGTCATTGAAAGTAGTAAAAAAAATTATTCCAAATGAAACAGAATTGAAACATCATAAATATTCAATATATGAAGAAGATATACGTAAGCTTACAGAGGAGATAAGAAGAGGAGCAAAGAGATGACATTGCCGATGATCCCAACGGCGGTGCGAATTTGATTAGCCCAAACCATTGTCGTAGGAGGATATGAGAGCGCAATTACCATATGGCTGGGAAAAAAGATTTAGTTGTATTGTATGGAGGATATATATAATTACTTGAGGACGGAGAAGAGTAAGGAGGGTGGATTTATATAATTAATGTGGTTGAGCTTTTCCTTGGTTATCATACCTCTCTCTATCTGTCCCCTCAATGTTAGTGGATCTAGAAGGCGTTGGTCCAAAGAGATTGAAGAAAAAGTATTCGGTAGGGAGAAATGTGAGGGATTAGATGATTAATTACCAACCACGTAAGTTTATTTGGATGTTCTTTGGAAAGACGAAAAAAAAATTTCAATAAAAAATATAATAAAATGAGAACAAAATTAATTACACAAAAAAACATAATAAAGTTTAAAATTATAACCAATAATCAAATTGATATGTCAATACGGATCTCTTGTACTCCTCACGTTGTTATTATATAAGACAGAGGAAAACATATATTTTCCTATAAAAAAATTGAGGTGTAGCCTATTGTGAGGCTCATATATTTTTAACATTAACATCATGTTTTTAATAGCTTGGAAGCTAAGAGTATATGGACTTGATTTGGTTATCGCTTGCTTATATATTTTATTAATGTTAATATTATTTATGGGAGTTTTTATTGATGGTTTTCTCTACACTACAGGAAAAATGCTCCTTACTAATGGAATTTTTGGTGTACGTTATCCGTTAGAAATTCGCCCAATGGATTGCCGGCGGAACATTTTCATCGGCTTTTCGATGGATTTCCGAGGAACATCCAACGGATTTTCGATGGATTTCCGGCTGATTTTTTGACGAATTTTAAAAATTTCTAAAAATAATCATATATATATATATATATATATATATATATATATATATATATATATATATATATATATATATATATATATATATATATATATATAGTTTGTGAAGTAGAATTAACTAATTTAAATTAAAAAATTAATTAATTAAGTAAAATAATTAATTAATTTAAATAAGCTAATAATAATCTCTTATATAAAATAAATAATTAACTAAAATTGAATAATCAATTAATTAACTAATATTTATTTTAAATTAATTATTAATTTTAATAGTCTATTAGATATAATTTAAATAAAAAAGTAACAACAAACTCATCAAACTAATGGATGGGCATGAGTTCTCCGAAGAGGGCAGGGTTCTATCCTCAAGCACTCACGAGCACAGGCAGCAATGGGTGGGGCAGGCGCAGGTTGGCCGACAGGCTTGAGAGCGGGCGTGCGCACTCGAGCAACAGGGCACAAGCTGGCAAGAGCAGGCAGGGTTAGGGCGCCGGAGCACTAAGCTGTGGGCAGGGGCTGGCCTGGGTTGCAGGGCCAGAATTTTCTTCTTATTTTTGCAGTAAATTTTTTTATTTCCCCAGCGACACATATTTGCCGGTAAAAATTTATGCCGGTTTTTATTTTCCATTGCGGCTTTTACCGGCGGCAAAATTTTCTTTGAAAATCGATCAGAAATCTTTTTTTTGCCAGAAATTTGCTTAATTCCCTCAAAAATCGAACGTTTTCCTGTAGTGTTATCGATGAGATGTAGATTGATCATGTTAGAACTCTTATTACTATTTTCATTATTGGGTTTATTAGGTGGGAAGAGAATATATATATATATATATATATATATATTGGGTAGGGGATTTCATTAACTAAATAAAATAAAATTAAAATATAGAGTCAAACTACAAGTCATTGAAAATGAATGGATAAAAATTAAATTGAGCTACATAAAAAGGAGTAATGCTTAAGAAAAAGAGCAGCCTATAACAAAAATAAAAGCTAATAACAAAATGTTGGCCTCAAAATGTTCAAGAGAACACCCAAGCTACGAAATCTAGTCAGAGAAGATACTCCCTAAGTTGCCAAAACAACTGTCCAATGTGGAGGACCTGGTTGTCAAGACGAACACGTAAGAGGTAGAAAACTGGAGACAATATACATTAATCATATCCCAAACTTGCCTGAAATTTAGCAGAAAGGATACTTCAGGAGATCCCAAAAACGAATAGGCTACAAAAAAGGTAACAATAAAATAGTGATGGGATCCATCTAAAGTTGAGCCAAATGACCAAGAGAGATGACAACATCAAAACATTGTATTACTAGGTTATACAATGTATTGTAATACAATGTTAACTTATCATCTTTAAATTCTTTGCTAGGTGTATCAAGTTTTCTCACTCCTTGTGATTGGGTCCTTCTAAACCTATAGATAGAAAGATTTTATAGGTTTGCTTGTTAAACTCTGACTTTAAGAAAGTAAAACTAAAACTCTAATTCTTGTTTTCATCCTTTGTTGCATCGGAGCTTGTGGTGGCCTTAATAGAGATAATTGTGGCAAGTATATTATTGCTTATGCATTTTTTACTAAGTTAAAAGGATTTTCAGACTGAACTAAAATCCCTTTTATTCGATATCGAGCTTTGCATCATAATAGATTTTTGATAATTTTGGATTGAACATGAGCGTTAGTTTTAATTAATATTATATTTTCAAATAAACTTATTGCCTATGATTACTTTTATGATTTCAATAAACTTTGGGTTTCTTTATTTTTTATTATATTTAAAAATAGTTATATTTGTAGGAAAGGCAATAAGCTTGAGGTTTGGCTTGCCCATTTTTGGTCTATGTCTTCTTATATCAATTTGTTTTATGCTTATGATAGGTTTTTGAAGTTTTTGGTTCCATCATGATAGCTAATTGGAACGTTCCAAACTTATGTTTTTTTATATATATTTGACTAATTTGTTCATTTATTTTCATTTTTAACTATTGTTGATATGTGTTGTTATAAAACTTTTAAGGATCTTGGCTTATTACACTACTGGAAAGTCAGCAATTTGTGAAGGACTTTACGACGAAATTTTTTTCTCTAAAATTGTGACGGTTTTGTGACGGAAGTTTCCATCGTATTATTTGTGACAGATTTGTGGCAGATTTGCAGAGGAAAATTAGCCACAAATGTGCGGTGGATTCTCCGCAGCCAATCCGATGCAAAAAACCCTGTCGTTGACGTTCCCTTGGCATTTCCTCCATCAACTACATTCCTTCCTCTCACATTCGAAGTCACACTTCCTTATTGTTCGTCATCTTCGCAGCCATCATCTCCCCTCTCACCGCGGGTTGCTCACCTCCTTCGACGATGTTACTTCATGTTGCCTCCTTTGACGACATTCTATCATGTTACATCCAAAGTTTCTCGTTGTTCTTCTTCCCCATTCCTTTGACACTTCCTCACCATCATCTAACCTCTGACCACAAACTTGCTCGACTCCTTCCACGATATTCCTCTTGTTGGATTCGATTGGAGCTTGCTCGATGAGAAGGCATCCATCTTTCTTCCTTAAATATCGCGAGTCTATTGTTCATAGTGATGGTGTAATAGATGAAGATCAAAGATTATTATATTTTTTATTATAGGGATTGAGGCATTATCTTCCTACATAGCTGATACAAATTATTGCTAAAATTTCTATGATTCTCTTCTAGGATCTTAAAGACATCTTGTTTAAAGTGATATATATATATATATATAATTTGTTAACATTCCATGTAAAGTAAGATTGAGAAAAAAAATGTATTCTATTATTTCAATTACTTAATTCCACCTTATTCAAATGTAGACCCCCACAGCCCCCTTAGGCTTCATTTAGGATAGTTTTCTTATAATTTTTAAAGTAATTTTTAGTACAAAAATTTATAGCTAAAAAAAAAATACTAAAAAGCTGCTTTAAAAAGTTGTCCCAAATGAAGCCTTAGCTCCACCACTATTGGCTCAATTGCTTCTTTATTTCAAATGGTTTCATATTTCGGATTTAAGGAATCAAAGATTATAATGTTTTTTATTCTAGGGATTGAGGCATTATCTTCCAACATAGCTGATGCAATTTAATGCTAAATTTTCTTTGAATCCCTCTTCTTCTGAGCTCATACTCTTTGAGGATTTTAAAGAATTAATGCTAAAAGTATCTTTCAATATTCAATTTATTGTTGGATATCAAAAAACTTTATTTATGTGGATGCTAACTTGCAAAATAAATGAAAAGGCTATTCAACATCTCATTTTTAATAGCTTGGAAGCTAAGAGTATATGGAATTGATTTGGTAATCGCCTGCTTATACATTTTGTTAATGTTAATAATATTAATGGGAGTTTTTATTTATGGTTTTCTCTACACTACAAGAAAAATGCTCATTGATAAAATGAAACAAGTTGCACGAGTGTAAAATGTAAAAAGGAAAAACTAAATCGAGGGAATCAACAATAAAAAGAGCACCCATAAAGAAAAATTGGAAGCTAAAAAAGAGCCAAGAAAAAATAGAAGTACAAAAATTGCATTGAAGGACTCAGGCAATTACCAAATCATTTTAAAGACACCTTATTTAAATTGAAAATGATTTGACATTATGTTAAATTTATAAAGTCTAAGGATCAACAGCGGATTTAAGTGGGGGCCAGCAGGGCACGTGCCCCCCCCCCCTGAAAAAAAAAAACCGAAGCTTAAACGCGATTTCTGCCTCCTGCTCTTGCCCAGAAACTGTCGCACGAGCTACTCTCGGTAGCTTGAAGAAGGCTCGTCTGAAATTTTTCTTTACCTATTTCGTTTGCTTTCAGCCTCCAACCGTACCTGGAACCACTCTTCGCTTGAAGAAGCTGAGATCCTTCAATTGCAGCAGCAAATCTAGGAGTCACATGGAGAAAGGTAAAGCTTGAGAAGAAGCTCAAGCAGAGGGGCTTGCTGTCCAGAGAACCAGGAGATTCGGAGGAAGATAACTTCTTCTCCATGGAACTAACACCCAGTATGTTTTCTTTTACGATAGAAATTGCATACAATCTTCCATCAGTTTATTGCTATTCAGTCCACGTCAAAAGAAGCTCTTGTGGCATCTGCCTCCGGCCTCCACCGTGCGTCCAGCCGGCAGCCGTGCATTCGGCTTTCGCTCACAAGGATCATCTTGAAACGGTGTGCCCAGGTAGCTTGAGATGAGCCGCCTCCGGCCACCAGTGAGTCACCTGCCACTCTTTTCTCTTCCATTTAAGAATAATAGCCTTTTTGTCCATTTTCGACGCTTTTGATTTGAAAAAAGTTTCTTGATTTTATTCTCATTTATACTCATATCTGAAGACTTTTATCGGTAATTATTGGCGGCAAGGAACAAGAAAATAATTAGTAGTGATTCAGCGCCATTGTATTTTCATTGCTTTCATGTTCATGTAGGAAATCTGAATAAGATTTTTATCTGTTTCACTGTTTTTTAATTTTCTATTTAGAACAACATATATTATATGAGTTCTATGTATTTTAGGTAGTTTGATTTTAACAAAAACTAGGCCCCCTCTAAGAAAAGTTTCTGGCTCCGCCACTGAGTTTGTTTAAATGAGAGCATAAAAGTATCATTCTCAATATTCGATTTATTGTTGGATATGAAACAAACTTTATTTATGTGGATGCTAACTTGCAAAATAAATGAAAACACTATTCAACATTTTGTTTTTAATAGCTTGGAAGCTAAGAGTATATGGAATTGATTTGGTAATCGCCTGCGTATACATTTTGTTAATGTTAATAATATTTACGGGAGTTTTTATTTATGGATTTCTTTGCTCTATAAGAAAAATGTTCATTACTGATGAAATTTTTGGCAAACATTATCTGCTGGAAATTCGCTCGACAAATTGCCGGCAGAAAATTTTCATTGCTTTTTATGGTTTCTGGAGGACTTCCGACGGATTTCTAGTAGATTTTTCATGAAATATTTTCGACAGGTTCTTGGCTGATTTTTTGACAAATTTTAAAATTTTAAAAATAGAATTAACAAAATTAAATAAATAATTAATTAATTAATAAAATAATTAACTAATTTAAATAAACTAGTAAAATTCACTATACTAAAATAAATAATTAACTAAATTTAATTAATTGATTAATTAACTAATATTTCTATACATTATTAATTTGAATATTTTATTAGATATAATTTAAATAAAAAAATAGCAACAACCACATCGAACTAATGGATGGGCCTGAGTTCTCCTCTGAACAAGGCGGGGATTGAATCCTTAGGTACTCGCGAGCGACAGCAGGTGGGGGCAGGCGCGGGTTGGCAGGCAGGCTTACACGCTCGAGCAACAGTCGTAAGCAATTACAGGCGGATCGGAGGATGGGCTGGCAAGCACGGGCGGGCCTTTGGTGGGGCCATTGGTACGCGAACGGGGCGGGCTTAGGTTGCGAGCAAGACTAGCAGTAGTCAGTTCGCCAGAATTTTCTTCTTATTTTTGTAGGTTTTTTTTTATTTTGCTAGCAGCACATTGCGCTGGTAAATTTTTTTGCCAGTTTTTATTTTTATATGCGGCTTTTACCGATAGTAAATTTTCCTTTAAAAATCCGTTGAAAATCTATTTTTTTGCCAGAAATTTGCCGATTTCCGACATGATTTTCGCCAGAAATCGAATGTTTTCCTATAGTGTTATTGATTGGATGTAGAGAACTCTTACTACTATTTTCATTATTCGGTTTATTAGGCAAGAAAATAATTAATATAAATATTATATATATATTGGGGGGGCTAGGGCGGGCGGGCGGCAGTGCGGAGGGGAAGGATTATTTCATTAACTCATAAAATAAAATTAAAATATGGAGGCAAACTACAAGTCATTGAAAATGAATTGATAAAAATTATATTGAGCTACATCAAAAAGGAGTAATGCTTAAGAAAAAGAGTAAACTATATAAAAAATAACAGCTAATAACAAAATGTTGGTCTCAAAATGTGTAAGAAAACACCCTTTTATCCTCAAAATGTGTAAAAGAACACCCAAGCAACAAAATCCAGTCATAGAAGATATTCCCCCTGTCCAACAGGAAGGACCTGGCTGTCGAGAGACCACCTAAGGGGAAGAAAACTGGAGACAAGATATCTTAAGCATATCCCATACTTGCTTGAAATTTCTTCGGCAGCTAGGAAGCTTCAAGTGATCCTAGAAACGAATAGGCAACAAAAAAGGTAACAATAAGATAGTGATGGGATCCATCTAGAGATGAGCCAAATGACCAAGAGAAATGACAACATCAAAACACTGTATTACAAGGTTATACAATGTTAACTTATCATCTTGAAATTCTTTGCTAGGAGTATCAAGTTTTTTCACTCCTTGTGATTGGGTTCCTTCCAAACCTACAGATAGAAAGATTTTATCGGTTTGCTTATTAAACTCTGACTTTAAGAAAGTAAAACTAAAATTCTAATTCTTGTTTTCATTCGTAGTTGCGTTGGAGCTGGCGGTGGCCTTATTAGAGATAATTGTGGCAAGTATATTATTGCTTATGCATTTTTTATTAAGATAAAAGATTTTTCACACTGAACTAAAATTGTTTTATTCGATGTTGAGCTTTGCATCACAATGGATTTTCGATAATTTTGGATTGAACTTGAGCGTTAGTTTTAATTAATATTATATTTTCTAATAAACTTATTGCTTATGATTACTTTTATGATTTCAAGAAACTTTCAGCTTCTCTATTTTTTTTTATATTTAAAACTAGGAATGGCAATCTGCTTGAGGATTGGCTTGCCCATTTTTGGACTAAGTCTTCTTATGTATTGATGTGTTCGTAATGATTTGAGGTTCTATTATACGAATCAATTATAAATAAATTGAAACCTATTGGAATAAGATGACGAAGAACTTCGTCATTAAAAGATGAAGATTCTTAAAAGCATCGACAAGGGGTAAGTTGGTTCATTTTCCTCAGAGAAAATCTCTCCTAAAAAAGATGCCAAAGTTTGACTCTTATAGCATTACAAGAGACATCAATAATATGATGTTGATTTAAGTCCACCAAGACTATCAAAAGATTATGGGTTAGTATAGTAGCTCGGGGAGAATAGATTGAACTAGCAGTTTCTAAGAGCCCTTAATGAGTTTATGATGTACAAGTTAATTCATGACAATGAGGAGATATTGCATTGGTTGCATCAAATTGATTAGCCCCAGCCTATTCCTAATTTTATGATGAGAGAACTTCATCATATTATAATGTTTCTTTTCATTGTCCAGCGTCCTCGCAAAGTTCAAGAATGTAAACTAGAAACTCTTCAATCCTATATATACCCTCTAAAGTGAGGCATATGTGGCCTTCACTCAGTATATTGTGTTGCGCTTAAGGGATTTATTTTAAGCTATGAAAATTATTTGTTATATAATGGAAATCTTTCTCACAGATGGAAAGACCTGTACATGAGAAATTGATTAGTAGGAATTGCCTTTTGAATAATCTCCATCATAATACCTTAATCCTTGGTTTAAGCTTTAACTTCTTCAGGCATTTCCAATACTCAACTTCAGAAACTTGATCCTGCATCGTCTCAATAGCCAAAGTAGCATTCATCTTGCCAGAATTATTTTTTTTAGTTCCATCAAATCTTTTACTAACTCAAGAATTATGGTAACTTATTGTATCAGAGAAATCAGCAACTTACCAAAGAATTTTCCCATCTCTATCTCATTCCATTCACCATTCAACAATAATTGTACCTTCCATATTAACACAATCCGTCACAAATGTTGGCCATTTCTCAATATTTCTATTAAGAATCCAAGCATCCATAAAGATATTAACTGACTTTCCTGAAGAAATCTTCCACCTTACTAAAGGAAATAGAGAATTTGCTCTATCTTTTAGAATTTTCTAGGAAGAAGAATGGCCCCTCTTCATTTCAAAATTCCAAATATCGAATCCATACTTAGCAGCCAAATTTATGTTGAGAAGTGATCCATTATTATTAATAAAGCTCCAAGCAAATTTAGCTCTCAAAGGCGCTAATTTACTAACACGTGAATGAAGTTCATGACCACCCTTATTTTTTGAATTACAAAGCACATCCTAGGAAACGTAGTGAAGACCTTGTTTCTCATTCTGCTTATGCCAAATAAAATTTCTGCACATCTTATCTAAATTGTACAATAAACCCTTCAAAATTAATGAATGAGTAGAAATAAAAATCGGTGGCGAAATAAAAACTGATTGAACAAGAATAAATCTTCTAGCTAAAGAAATAAATTTATTCCCCTAAGCGTTCAACTTGTAAAGAGATTTATCTACTATGTTATTGAAATTAGAAACCACAATCCTTCTCAAGGCAATCTTGACACCAAGATAATTCATTTCACTTATAGGTTTAAGCCCCATAATACGAGAAATCTTCTTCTTCCTCCATCTCTTAATCGATTTGCCAAATAAAATGGAAAATTTTTCTGCATTAACTTTTTGACTAGATCATTTACAAAATCATCCACAATTTCTTAACAATTTTGGTATTAGCTTTAAAAAAAATAAGAATATCATCTACAAAAGCAAATGAGATATTCTTTCCACATTTCGAGCAATTTTAATGCCAATGGAACTACCTCTTTGAATAAAAGCATTTGATAATAATTATGAGCATAAAATAAATAAGAAAGGAGACAATGTACAACCTTGCCTTAATACACTCCTTGCTTTAATCCAATTTGAAGTATTACATTTACCAAAATAAAGAACCTAGGATCTTTAACACATTCCATAATAAGGATTGAAAATTTGAATGAAAAATAATATATTCGAAAGCTTGCCTTCATGTAGGCCAACCCATACTATCATATGCTTGTTCCATATCAATTTTGACAACCAAAAATCCTTTTTTAGCATTAAAAAATTTAAATTTCTTAAACACTTATTGTGTTATTAAAACATGATCCGATAATGACCGACCTTTGACAAATACAGCTTGATATTTAGATATAAGTTTTGGAAGAATAAGTTTAAATATGTTTAATAAAATTTTAGCCACAATCTTGTAAATAGATTTACAAAAACTAATGGGACTAAAATGGGAAGGAAGCAAAGGATTTAGAACTTTAGGAAAAAGAACTATTAAAGTATCTTTCCATTCATTAAACATTTTTTCATAATAGAAAAAATTATTAATAGCCTTCCAAACATCCTCTTTAACAATGCTCCAATACTCCTTAATGAAAGCATTACAAATCCCATCAATACCTAGAGACTTGTTGTTCCCGAGCTGCTTCACCACTTCAAACATGTCCTCTTTAGAGAAATATTTTTCCAAAGAACATGTCTACATTATTCATCTTATTAACCAGAAAAGTCCACCCTTGTAGCAAACAATCTCTATCTTTCTATATATTTTTATAGAAATTGAAAATAACTTTTTCAATACCCAACCGATCTTCAATAACCAGTCCATTGCAATCTTTGATTTTATTAATCCAATTTCCCTTCCCTCAAGCACTTGCAAATGAATGAAAATTTTTTGAATTAGTATGACCCTCCTCCATCTATCTAACTTTAGCTCATTTCCTCAACCACGTGCTTAACCGAGGAAGGGTTATATTTAAATCATTCACTTTAGTTATTAGTAAGAACAACTTATCTTCAGAAAGACCACCATTAGAAAATTTCTTTTTTAAGACTCTCCTTCAACTGCAAGAAGTCCTGAAGCTTTGATTTACTCCAATAGAATAAAGCTCTCAATGACCATTTAATTTTTTTATTCAAAATATTTGCATTAGTACCAAACATAATTTTCTTCGATGCTTTGACAACAACAGCCGAAGAAGCTGGATATGAAGTCCAAACCTCTTCAAATCTAATTATCCTTTTGTATTGAATATTTGGAATAAAAAAATTCATAATAATAGGACAATGATCCAAAGCTATTCATGCAAGATGCCTTACAACCATTAAATGAACAGAAGTTATAGCAATAGAATTCAATAAATATCTAGCCTTTCCAATATATGAGCTTCACCTTCCTTATTGTTACATAATGTAAATTTAGGTCCCAAAAACTAAACATCATGGTAGTCATTATTAGCCATAAACATCTTCATTTCTTGCGGTCCTTGTGGAAAAACAAATATCTTCCCTCCCCTTTTATCCTCTTTCGATAAAAAGATAATTGAATATCCCCCAATAATAGATGGAATATCTTTAGATGAATAAAGCCTAAATTTATTCCATAAATCTCTCCTTTTGAAGTTTTCTTTATTCACATAAGTAGTAGAAATAAGCCACACACCTTTATTGAAAATATTCAGCTCTCCAATCACATATTGTGAAGAAGCTTCCAACATAGAGAAAGAAGCAATGTTAGATCTCCAAAATACAAGAATAACACCCGACATTCCCTCAGAATGAAGATGAAAAATATCCCAATCAAGTCCAATAAGCTTATTATTCTCCATCCTATCAATGAATGATAATTTTGTTTCCATTAACCCAACAAAAAATACATTAAAATCTTTCACAACACTTTCAGGTAAAGAGAAGCTTGCTTTTCCTAGGTCCTCTACAATTCCAAAATTCAATTGAAGACATGATTATTCTTTAGGTGATGAACCGCCACCCCTTTTCTTTATTAACCTCATCAAGTATTTTATTCCTTGGAAGAAACTTAATAGGACCTAATTTAAGTTCATTATTAAGTTTCCCCTTAATAGAAGCAGAACCCCCTTTTCTAGGACAATCCTCACCATAGTTCTCCAAATATTTTCCATTTGCTTCCACATCATTATTATATCTAACACCTCCCCCATCATTAGAATAACCCAAAAACTTCTCACAACCCACATCCGCATTAATAATTCCATTTAAAGTAATAAATTTATCGATATCAAAAGAAATTAATAATGATAAAGGAATCGAAGCCATGCTAGTATCTGAATCTGTTCCAGCTCCATCTTGAATTGAAGAATAATTAAAAAAAAATTCATGCAATCCACACACATCTTCTTTGACTGAAGAATTAACCACTTCTTCATTCTTTAAATTAGTTTTATCAAAAAATTTTCACCATGAGAACCATTAAAATTACCACTCAAATTCCTAGTTTTAAAATATGGACATGCCTTCAAATTATTATTTGTTGCCAGCAAAGAATTTTAATGCTTAAGTTCTAAGGCTAATTTTTAGAAGGCAGATTGGGTTTTCAAGTAAACATGTTATAGAGATTTTGCCCTCATTTTGGGAGGACTTTATGATCTGAATTCAAGTTTCCTATAGGCACAATCCCCTGTAGTTAATTACCCCTCCCAGTAGCGAGAGAGGACTTTCGATTAAAGCTTCTCATTAAAGAGATCGCGTAGGCCACATTGGCCACAAAACCAGTGTATAATAGCAACAATTTTAGGGTTTAAATTTGGGATATGAATTTTTCGGTTTGAGACTTAAAGTTTATCACTATAACATAAAATAGGTGATGGGGGAAATGAAGATGAGCCCGATCAAGATCCCATAATTTTGTTGTCGCGGGCCATCAAAATCCCTAGTTTACTTAATCAGTAGAGGTAGTCTACCCAACCTGGCAGAAGGCACCTTATCGGCAGCTATAGATAGTTACATTTAAGTATACCTTCTAGAACTTAGGTGGTATTTATCTAAGGAGATAGATCTGAATCCACCTTAGCTGACAGAGGGCTTTATGCCTATCAAATATACCCTATAATTTATTATTCAGGGGTTTGACACCATTAGGGAACATACATAATTTGGCCATGATCATAATATAATGGTGTCATTTTGTAACAAAACTACCTGATCATATGCCACTTGCTGTATCCCTATTCTTAAGAGGTTACTTGAGGATGAATCTTAATGATACACCCGATAAAACATTCGGTCTTGGTGAGTTAAGGTTAATTTCAAAATTATCACCCTTGACAAATGATTACGGGAGGTGGATGAGTTTTAGTTTTAAGTTTTTAAGTGATGTTTCATTTTAAAAATTCAGCCTTTACTGGTTTTTAGATTTAACCCCTCCAATTGATATTTACATTCAACACAGCCATCAATGGGGTAACACCTGTTGCAAATTTGGTTTTGATGATGACAAACATGTTTCCAGTGTGTTTTGCTTGGCTAATCTGTTTCAGGCACAAAAGACCACGAGCTACTCAAGCCAACTCAAGATCGGGTCCAAGTGTGTCCAATGTACTGATTTTCTTTTTCTTGAGTTAATTATAATGTAACTGATCCCCTAGCTAAGTAACCTTGCACACACACACTCAGGGGGAGAGCTTGAGTGAGTTAGAGTTTCTGTTCATTTTTTGTTAAGATTGTCCTGGACGATATTCACATCGTCCTGGATGATCAGGTAAAAATAGAAACCCTAATTAGGGAGACTAAGTTAAGAGGATCTGATTAAGCAGATCATCCTGGATGATCTTTGGATAGTACGGGACGATATGATCAAATCTGAAATTCTCAGCCACCAGATCAAGTTAGGCAAGTTTTTATTTTTAGTTATTTGGTCTGATCGTCCCGGAGATATGCGTATTGTCCTGGACGATTCAGTACAATCATGCTTAAATTAATCTGGTAATTAAGGAAAGCAATTTATTTTTGATTGATACGATCATATCGTCCTGGACGATCACAGGATCGTCCCGGACGATCATGAACGTCTAGTGCATTTCAGCTGTACGACTCGAACTGTGTATAGGATGATTTGGGCACTTTTTGAACTAATCATACAGGACGATGTCCCTATCGTCCTGGATGATCAAGTCATTTTTTGGTCATCCAGCACAGTTTGCTCTGGACGACCCGAACTGTCTTCTGAATGATATTCCTAGATTTGCACTAATCATCATGGACGATCGCAGGATCGTACAGGACGATATAAACAATTTTTTCTACTGATCGTCTAGAAGAGCCAGGTCATCTTGGACGATCTTGGCCGACCAGTTGAGATTTAGGGCAAATTTTAAGCCCTCCTATAAAAGAACTTTTTCTTGAAACAAGAAAAATCTTTTGCCACCTTCCTTCCCTGAGAAACCCTAGAGAGAGAGAGGGTTGGGGGAGAGAGAGAGGATCTTGTGAGGGGGAGTTAGTGAGGGATTCACTAAGGTTGCTCCAAGCATGGATCAGAGTCGTCTTCTCCGCTCGTCGTCTTTCGTCTAGTCGGTGTTCGTCGTGGGAGGATCGTTTGCAAGAAGATCCGGGGTTCTTTGCCCACTTCAAGTGGAAGCAAAAGGAGTTCGAAGGTTCTTTGCCTGCTTCAGGAGGAAGCAAAAGGAGGTCGGGTTCTCTGCCTCACCATGTGATGAAAAGGAGGTGTTTGTACAGGCTTCTCCGCCTTGCTGTGAGAGTAAAAGGAGGGACACTTTTTGTTTAGTGCAATACCCGGAGGGGAGGCTCCGGGGAGTGGACGTAGGTCAAGTTGACCGAACCACTATAAAATCTGGTTTGCTTTTTTGATTCAGTTCTGTACTTTACTTTTTGATATTAACTGAATTGGTGAATATCTGAGATTGATCTTTTCGTTCTTGTTTAATGGTTTCCGCTGCAAAGTATCGAAAAAATTTTTCATTGTTGTCATGAAATTTTTAAATAACCAATTCACCCCCCCTCTTGGTTAGCCTCGGGACTAGTTCACTAGGGCTTAACATCCGTATCGAACTTTCAAGTGGTATCAGAGCGGGATTCAAAATTTAGGTTTAAAAACTTTTGAATTTGATCGATGGCTAACTGTAACAATCGTAATACTGCTGAATGTTATTCTATTACAAGACCACCTTTGTTCGATAATATTCCGTTTGATTTTTGGAAAACACGTATGTCTACTTTTCTGCAATCTATTGATTATCGTACGTGGATATTAGTTAAGGATGGTTATGAAGCACCACATAGACTTGTTAATGGAATTAAAACTGAATTGCCTTTTGCTGATTGGATGTTTGATGATCATGATTTAGCACAGTTAAATGCAAAATGCTTGAACTATTTCTTTTGTGCTTTAAAATCTGAAGACTATATGCGTGTTTCTACTTGTACAACAGGAAAGGAAATCTGGGATAGATTATGTATAATATACGAAGGTACAACTGAAGTCAAACATTCTAGGTTAAACATCTTGTTACATGATTACAAACTTTTTCGCATGAAATCTAGTGAGACTATTTCAGAAATGTACACAAGGTTCACTCAGATTGCTACCTCTTTGCATGCTTTAGGTAGAGAACTTACTAACTACGAAAGATTGAACAAAATTCTTAGATGTTTGCCTGCTACTTATGATGCTAAGATTACTGCTATCACTGAATCTAAAGATTTAAATACTTACTCTATTGACAGCTTACTTGGATAACTCATTGCTTACGAGCAAGGGGTGAACCAAAGGCAACTTGATGCAGCTGAACGCAAGAAAGAGAAGACAGTGGCACTAAAGGCCAAAGGTTCAGATGCTAGCACTTCCGGGTCTGATAGCGATGTTGTTGCCTTAATCACAAGGCAATTCAAGAGCTTTCTAAGGAAGAATAATAAGAATTTTCAAAAGTAGAACAAAGGTAAGACCAGTAGAAACTTTAAAGGTTCATCTGAATCTGTTTGTTTTGAATGTAAAAAGCCTGGACACATAAAGGTGAATTTTCCTACGCTCAAGGCTCACCCAAGCAAGGAGAAGGGTGAGGAGAAACCAAAGTTCAGAAAGGACAAGAAGTGGATTCAGAAGGCGTTCTGGGCAGACTCTGCGTCCGACTCTTCTGAGACTGAAGCTGAAGAGGAGGAAATAAACTTGTGTCTGATGGCTGATGATCACCCTGGTCAGTCGGACCAGGAAGAGGTATGTGAGCTTACTTACGATCAATTATTTGAAGTTTCTGAAAAAATTCATACATCATATAGGAAGCTTAAGAAAACTCATGCTAGTCTAAAATTAGATTATTTGACTTTGCAAAAAGAGCATGATTCTGTAGTTAAAGATCATTCCACACTTGATTCCAATCACATGTCTTTGCTTGATGAGTTTGATGAGTTGAATAAAAAATATTCTGATTTAGTTTTTGAGCATGATTCGTTGAAAACCATGCATGTGAATTTAGAAAGAGCTTTTAAAGAGTTAGATATAATGGCATGTGAAGTAGAAAGTAGCAATGGAACCTTAAAATTTGAAATTGCAAGTTTAAAGAAAGAAAATGAGTTTTTGAAAGTGAAAATCAGTGCTTTTGAAAAGAACAAAACACCGCCTACTTTTGAACTGTTTTATGCACCGCCACCTTTTGAAAAATCTATTGCAAGTTCATCAAAGCATGTTTCATATACATCTAAGAAGAGGCATTATCACCCACGTAGATTAGTTAACCCTTTTTCTGGTATTAGATGTTTTTCATGTGGCATGTTAGGACACATTTCCCACACCTGCACTGTTCACCGTAGTACACATTGGGTGTGGAGACCCAAATTGCCTGTTTCACAGCACAGCACGCATGCATTGCATTCTTCTTTTCATAAAAAAGAACCCAAACCTGTTTGGGTTCCTAAGACTGACATTTGATATTTTTGTAGGTGAGCTCTCACACAAGACCTCGTGAGAGCATGTGGTACCTGGACAGCGGATGTTCTAGACATATGACTAGAGATGTAAATCAGTTCATTTCGCTAGAGGCCAGAGCTGGAGGCAAGGTTACACTTGGAGATAACACCACCAGGAAGGTGGTAGGCTCAGGTATAATTGGTGATTCAAAGAATTTTATGATTGATAATGTTTTGCTTGTAGATGGACTAAAACACAACTTGCTGAGCATCAGTCAACTTTGTGACAAGGGATACAACATCAAATTCCTGCCCACTGGCTGCATTTTAAGCTTAAATGATGAAGTTGTTTTGCAGGGGCAAAGGATCAATAACGTCTACAAGCTGGATATAAGTTGCATTAAATCTGATAATTTAATTTGCTTAAAAACTGATGCTGATGAGTCTTGATTATTGCATAGGAGATTGTGTCATGCCAGTATGAAAACCCTTAGGAGAGTCACCCAAAAGGACTTAGTTAGAGGTGTGCCCAAGCTTAAGTTCACTAAGGATCACCTGTGTGATGCCTGTCAGTTAGGGAAGCAAGTTCAGTCCTCCTTTCATTCTGTTAAGGATATTAGCACCTCTAAACCTTTAGAAGTTCTTCACATGGACCTCTTTGGACCCATTAGCACTGCCAGTTAGGAGGGAGAGTCTATGGGTTTGTGATTGTAGATGATTATTCGAGGTTCACTTGGGTGAAATTTTGTCACATAAGTCTGAGTCATTTGATGAGTTTAGATCGTTCTCTACTTGGATTCAGAAGAAGTTAGGATGTGAGATTATTACCATCCATAGTGATCACAGACGGGAGTTTGAAAATGAAAGATTTGGATGTTTTTGTGAGGAACAAGGAATTAGCCACAACCTAGAACCCCTCAGCAGAACGGGGTAGCTGAAAGGAAGAACAAGACCTTAGTGGTAGCCGTTAGAGCCATGCTTGCTGAGTATTTACTTCCAAAATACTTTTGGGCTGAAGCGATGAACACTGCCTGTTATGTGCTAAATAGGGTGAATGTGAGAGTCAAATTGAACAAGACACCTTATGAGATCATTAAGGGTAGAACTCCAAATCTGTCCCACCTTCATGTCTTTGGCTGTAAGGTTTTCATTCTGAACAACAGAAAGTCACCCTTAGGAAAATTTGACCCCAAATCTGATGAAGGAGTGTTCTTAGGATATTTAAGTGTAGGGAAATCCTTTAGGGTGTTCAATAAGAGGACTTTGGTGGTGGAAGAAATAACCCATGTAGTGTTTGATGAATCTAATACTAAGGAGTCTAGATCTGAAGTAGAAGATGTAGAGATTGTTGAGGTTACCCAAGGAGTTGGAAATACAAATCTGGAGGAAAGGGTAGAACCTCAAACCACATTACCTAGAGATTGGAGATACTCTTCGAGTCATCCTAAAGAACTGATCTTAGGAGACCCTTCTGAAGGTGTTAAAACTAGGCATGGGCTTAGGAAAGAAGTAAACCATTCTGCCTTTATTTTAATGAATGAACCCACCAACATCAATTAAGCCTTGTCAGATGAGTTTTGGATTTTAGCTATGCATGAAGAATTGAATAAATTTGTAAAGAATGATATTTGAGAGTTAGTAGAAAGACCTAGAAATCAAAGTATTATAGGAACCAAGTGGGTCTTTAAGAATAAGATGAATGAGTCTGGTGTGGTGGTTAGGAATAAGGCGAGATTGGTGGCTAAGGGGTATAATCAGATAGAAGGGATTGATTTTGAGGAGACTTTTTCCCCTGTAGCTTGATTGGAAGCCATTAGAGTGCTATTAGCCTTTGCCTGTTATAAGGGATTTAAGCTGTTTCAAATGGATGTTAAGATTGCCTTTTTGAATGGGGTAATAAAAGAAGATGTTTTTGTAGAACAACCCCCAGGTTTTGAGAGTTCCCAATATCCAAATCATGTTTATAAATTAAAAAAGGTCTTATATGGATTGAAACAGGCACCCAGAGCTTGGTATGAAAGGCTTAGCACATTCCTGTTAGAAAGAGAGTTTGTTAACAGAAGCGTAGACACCACCTTTTTTCTGAGGAGATTAGGAGATGACTTACTCATTGTCCAGATTTATATTGATGATATAATTTTTGGATCTTCTGATAAATATTTATGTGATGAGTTTTCTAAAATAATGAGTAAAGAGTTTGAGATGGGTATGATGGGAGAATTGTCCTACTTTTTGGGGTTTAGCATAAGGCAAACGAATGATGGAACATTTCTCAATCAATCTAAATACACTAAGAAGATTTTGAAGAAGTATGAAATGGACAAAGCCAAGCCAATTAATACTCTCATGACCTCCTCAATTCAGTTAGATAAGGATTCAAGTAGAAAATCTGTTGATCAGAAGAAGTATTGAGGAATAATAGGATCACTGCTCTACCTGACTGCTAGCCGACCTGATCATGTTTAGTGTTTGCCTTTATGCTAGGTTTCAGGATGATCCTAAAGAGTCCGACCTGACTGCTATTAAGAGATATCTTAGATATCTTTTAGGGACCCCAAACCTTAGAATATGGTACCCTAGGCACAGCACCTCCTTTGAGATCCTTGGGTATTCTGATTCTGACTTTGCGGGGTGTAGGGTGGATAGAAAGAGCACCTCTGAAACTTGTCAATTAATAGGACAGTCTTTAGTCTCCTGTTCCAGTAGAAAATAGAACTCAGTTGCACTTTCCACTGCTGAAGCTGAGTATATTGCCTTAGGGAGTTGTGTGGCCCAAGTTCTCTGGTTGAAGCAACAAGTCTTGGATTTAGGATTACCTGTTGGCACAATTTTTGTTATGTGTGATAATAGTAGTGGCATCTGTATCTCTAAGAATCCAATCCAATATTCTAGGACCAAACACATTGATATAAGGCATCACTTCATTAGGGACCATGTGACAAAAAGGGGACATTGAGCTACATTATGTAGCAACTGAAAATCAGCTGGCTGACATATTCACTAAACCACTGTCCTTTGACTCATTCAGCATCTTGAGAACCAGATTAGGAGTGATTTATATAAATTCTTGATTATGATGACTGCTGATTTCTGATTATTCTGATTGTTATTCTATTTTCTGTTATTTAGTTTTTAGTGTGATTATTTGCTTCCAGTTGATTTTATTTCTTCTGCTGATTTCTATTTTAGCCTTGCTGTTATTTTGATTTGAGGATTTGCTTTGATGTGTTTTTATACATATTTTTTATTCACTGATTCATATCTTACACTTACTGTCTTATGCTTTTCAAAATCTAATCACCGCTCACTACTTCTGATAATCTGAATCTCTGACTGGGAGTTTCACTTTATTTTTATTTGGAAGCTGGTAAGCAGTGATTGATTCCACTGAATCGGTTAAAGGGAAGAAACATTGATGATTGTTTCTCTTCCTCTAACTCCTTTACTGGTGTATAGTTTCTTTTGGATAAAAATCCTCTTCAAAATTAAAATGTTAGTATTTGAAATAGAGATTATTTTATCTTCCTAAAGTAATCTACCTCATATCAATAGTGTTTTCAAAGTCTTGAGTCATTAGTTTGATTTTTTGAACCAAGTGATTGCATTTATCATATGATGTATGGCTTTTGTTTTGTGAATCATTCTTCCCTATTATGGAGAGTTATCTCCTATGTCTAGAAGATAATTTCACAGCTGAGACTATTTAACGATTATGAAAAGAAGAAAGCTTACAAAAGATACGCAGTACGCCAAATCAATTGAAAAGAGGCATAAAATGAGCCCAAAGCTGAAAAAATGCGAAAAATTGCTAACTAAAAGATACACAAAGTGTATCAAAAATCAAAAGATGCGCAAAGCGCCAACTAAATTGAAAAAGAGGCACAAAATGAGCCCAACCAAGCTTTCTTTCCTTTCAGATCGTTAAAGGTCTTAGAAAAATCCGTGTGCCGCTTAATACTTTCAAAAGCTTGTGTTTGAAAATCCTGATTCTTGATTTTTTACTTTGTAACACTATTATATCAGATATTTTTCTGGAACGAGGCTTGAAAGGATCTCTTTTCAAATCTAATTTCGTTTCTTCTGAATCGGATTTTTGTTTTGAAAGAGGCTTGCATCGATAAGGTGCCCAGGGTCGGAGTTACGAAAGTTGATTTTTTCCAACCTTTTCTGGAATTCAGCGCTGTCAGTCATCTTCTTATTGGTTTTTGGAACTAAAATCAAGGAAAAATTCTAATTTTCTCGAGCAGCTTGATCAAAAAAAAATTGTTGCTTTTATGTGTTTTTGCTGTGAGTCTTTTTCATTTTATTTTGTTTTCATTTCGTGATTGTATTTTTGGGATCTTGATCTGTCACCTCCATCCTCCATCTTTTTCTGTTTTCTTCACATCGTCCTGGATGATCCTTTTCATCTTGGACGATCCAAATATCATCCTGGATGATTCATTTAAAATCATCCGCACACTGCTCCTAATGTTGAAAAACTTCAATTATTGGTGATCGTCCTGGACTATCCTTACATCGTCCTGGACGATATGATCCATATCTTCTTGATCTGATCAAATGGCTGGCACTACACCAATTATTGACCATCATCCGGGACAATCCACTTAATCATCCTGGACGATCCACGTGTCATCCACTGGACGATTGGAATTCGGCCCGTTCGACACACTTATTGCACATCATCCGGGACGATCCACCTAATCGTCCTGGACGATACTTTTCATCAACGGTCATCCAGCCTGACTCCTCGGGACAATCGCCTGTGTCTAATCATCCTGGATGATCTCTGATATTCTTGGACGATCTGACCGCTTTTTTGACCAATCGTCCAGGACGACATAAATGCCCCTATCGTCCCAGACAATGTCGCGATCGTACGGGACGATCAGGCCATTTTCTATATAAACAGTAGTTTTCTTAAGGATTTTCTGCACTTTTTCTTCCACTCTCTTCTACTTTCCTAAACACTTGATTTCTAATGGCTGGTGGCAAACGTTCCCGTCAAAAGGGGGCAAGCTCCTCCCAAGCGCTGTTGATCCTCGCTTCCCAAATGCAGCCGCCAGGCTGCCTACGAGCGATATTGTGAAGTGGGGATTTACACCGTCAAAAATCGTAAATCCCCGCACTCTCACTTATCCTGTCCTTGACCTCTTTGCACACACCTCCCTTACCTTCATCATGACTCTCGCATTTCCCTTTAGCTCGGAACTTCTTCGCATTTTCTTAGCAAACTTGTGGATTTCGGCTGATTACTCCACCTCCGCTCTTATGTAAATCAGCGCCCTGTCGAACTTACCTACCAGGACTTTCATAACATTCTCCAAATGTTCGTCACTGGCGACAAACTCCACCCCTTATCACCAACCAGACTATGATTGGAGTGTTGCCAATCATTTCCTTCGCAATACCAATGCCCCTTATCACGATAATGCCTGCACTTCACTTCTTAAGGACGCCCCGATAATTTAACATGTCCTTCATTCCTCCGTCGTTCCAAAGGCGGGGGATCGAATTCACATCACCCTCCACTCCCTTGACACCTACTACATCCTGGCCCATAGGGAATTTAATGCATCTGATCTTATTATCCGGTACCTCGAGCATCTCACCATTATTCGGGATCCAGGTCATCATCGTCGTCCAAATCTAGCCTTAGGACATATCATTGCCTATGCCCTCGAAACCAATATGACTTGCAATATCCCGTAGCTCCAGATATCCCTCCTTCCTTCCTCACTATAATTCCTTCCATGTCCTCCCAGCACCCGACTACATCTGGAGCTCGCCCCGGATGTTGAGGAAGAGGAGGAAGAGGCCGTTCCAGTTCCTGCTGCACAGAGGCACCTGCTCCCTTATATTGCCTCTTTCTTTGACCCCTGGTGCAGCGCTTCGATCAGTGGGAGGCCAGATTTGACTCCTATGTGGCTACCCAGGAGCAGCGGCACGCCGAGGGACATCTAGGGCTTCACTGACTATGCTGCGCAGCAGCAAGCAGCATGACCAGGACATTGCCTGGATCGGAGCCCACTTTTAGGCCATTCAT